>JAHWLE010000995.1:0-15237 GCA_024679135.1 Phytophthora foliorum
CGCCGTGTCGGAGCGTCTGCGCGACCTGCGCGAGCTGCTGCTGGCCACGTGCGGCGAGAGGGACCAGATCGCGCTGCTGAGCGAGAGCATCCGCGAGATCGAGGAGCAGCTGCAGAGCCACAGCGAGCGCTTCCTGCTGGAGCCGCTGCGGCGCTTCGAGCAGGAGATGGAGCTGCTGCTGGACGTGGGCAGCGGCGACGAGGAGGACGAGCAGGACCAGCTCACGGACGAGGACCAGGAGTGTTGGTCACAAGAAGATGTCACAAGGGGTAGGGTTACACCATGCCCATCACCCCGCGCTATTAATAGCTCCAAGCAGGAGGAGGACGAGGAGGTACTGTGCGGCGTGTGCTGCGCGCCCGATTCGCTGGAGAACGACCCGATTGTGATCTGCGACGTGTGCGGCGTGGCGGTGCATCAGACGTGCTACCGGCTGGCGACGGTGCCGGACGGAGACTGGTACTGCCACCCGTGCAGACAGTACTTGGACGCGCAGGATATTGAGAAGAACCTGGTCCCGACACATGAGCTGGAGTGCGAAGCCTGCTGCTCCAAGGCGGGGGCGATGGCGCCGACAGTCGATGGGAGATGGGTGCATGTGGCGTGCTCCATGTTCCTGCCGGAGCTGTACGTGCAGGACAAGCACGCGTCGAGGTTTCAGGGCCCGCTGGATGATTTACAAGTTGTGTGTGGCGTGGAGAAGCTGCGTCCGAGGAGAAAACTGCGGTGCTGTTTCTGCAGAAAGACAAAGTGCGTGGTGTGATCTACAGTTTTTTGTTGCTGGAGGGATCGGTGCTAACGATTCTTGATGCGGTTCTGATGGTGCTTGTGTAGTGATAAAGGAGCATGCGCACAGTGTGCGGTAGGCAAGTGTACGGTGGCGTATCATGCCCTGTGCGCGTTGCGTAACGGAATCAAACTTCGGTACATGGAAGACCAGGTACAGTTTGGACCAAGCACGGCTACTCTGATTTCGTACCCATATTCTAATTATGTGCAAATGGTGCTTTTCTCTTCAGGGTCAATTTGGTAGTGGGTGTCTGAAGCACCAAACTACATTTTTAGACATGGGAGGGGGAAGTGAGACAGATGTTGCTGTTCATGGTTCGGCGAAATCGGCAGCTGAAAAATCGACAACAAAGAGGTCACCAAACAAGAAATCTTGGTCCGAAGAAGATGACAGTGAGAGTGACGAAGCAAGCGAAGACGAGAACGAATTAGACAGTGACAGTGATCATCATGATAGCGAAGACTCACTTTCAGAAGATGACCAGCACCAGAATAATGACCCAGTGAAGTCACGAGCTCAGCCAACTCCTACGAAGCAGTCGCCGCCTCGACTGCTTGGAGGACCTCCGCTGCGGAAGAGCGGAGCCGTTTGGGCTAACAAGCCGAGACGAAATCGTCAAATCAAACTGTCGTTTGCGTCAGCTGAGGATACCACAGTTAAAACTGCTTCTCCCCCGAAGTTGGCCCCTGCCACTGCTTCAATTAACACCCCATCTGTCACTCCAAGTGCTGCCCCACAGCAGCATGACACCACGAATAGTCGCGTTATACTCCAAGCCAATACGTTTGCACCTGTTTTTTACCCTCCGACGTACAAGCCAGAAGAACCAGGCGAGCAAGAGTTCGAGTACGTGATGGTTTTGATCACAAGTCGGCCATTAGGTCTTGGGATTGCTTCATCCACGAATGGTCCAGGAATCTTTCTTCTTGCACGAAGTACTACCAATCCCGCTGTCGTCGAGGCGATAGATCGTGCTGTGATTCAGAATGGTGACGAGATATTTGCGTTCAATAACCAGATTTTACGAAACACCGATATCAAGAGTTTTAAGGAGAAAGTGGTTACTGCACTCCAGCCACCTATCCGCTGTTGGTTCCGGACGAAGCGGAAGAGTACGGCTTTCGCAGATTCGAAAGCACGTGTGGAGATCCTGGCACAGAGTGCCATCGCAAAAGCAGCAACCACTTCTGTCTCAGGAAATCAGCACACTATGCCAGTTGCTTCACCTGGGCTAGTCTCACAGGATGACAATTCTTCTACTGTTCGACCAAGCCAACACACATGTGAAGGTGATGGCGGGGTTGTGTCGTTAGGAATCGACTGGCCGTGGGTGTTTCTTCGCTCCGACGGAAAATTGGCGATGAATCTCTTTTGGAAGTCTCTCGACTCAGCATTTTTTGTCCGGAAGATTAACAGGCGAACGTTTTCACAATTGCAGACAAAGGTTGAGGATATGTGTGGCGTGCGTTTGAGCCGCACTCACCCTGAATACGATTTAGTCCGTGAGCTGCTAGTGATGCCACGACGCGAGCGTATTCCTGCGTACCTAGTCGAATTTCGAAATTCACGCAAGCAGAAGCATACGTTCCTGTCTTCAGATATTTTAATGGGCGTCTCAAGCGAACCAAAACGAGCTGATGCGGAGGTGGATGAGAAAACAGCACTTGACGTGGGAACTACAGTCACGGTAGCGAAGCGTACTTGGCCTGGGATGAACAAGCTAGGAGGCGTTGGCCGAATCAAGAAACTGAACGAGAAAACGTTACCGGATGGCACGAAGCGGTTTACGTACAACATTGTTTATGTATTGGGTGGAAAGGAAAATTGCGTGGAGCGAAAATGGATCAGTGTGGTTGATCTTGACGCCGAAGAACCTGACAAAAGTGTAGAACCAACAGGTAGAAGACAGAAGTCAGAACCAGAGCCAGATATGAACGAAGCCGCGGACGAAGACGCCATCAATGCACGACTTTCTTTCGCAGTACATCGGGCTTCAGACGAGGAAAAGTTGGCTGCCCTCCCGGATGCAATGATTTCGTGTCCACCCAAACGAAGGAAATTCCAGTTGCAGTTCTCCACTGCTAATGCCACCGTTTTCTGTGAACGAAAAGGCGACTCAGAAGAGGGTGGATGTCACAATGACCCAAATGTTACACCTGCGAAGGAGCTGTTGTTGCATCGCCATTTCGAAGTAAAGCTACCGGAAATTGATTCCCTGACGAATGCTTGCTTTTCGTCCGAGTTGATAAGTATTGATGATCGTGTCGGTGATGAAGTCGACGAAGATGACACGGATAGTGAGGGCGAAGCGGACGAAATCAAGACTGAACTGGCAACATTGCAAAGCCAGTTCGGCGCTGTGATGGAAGCGAACGAGCAGGCATTTACTTATCTTACCAAGAAAGTGGAGGAGGAATATGCTGCAAAGGGGTACCGCCAGCAAGAGCTTCAGGATATTCAGTGGCGTAACTACGAGCGTATGTATCAGGAGCTTCAGGTTGCGAAACGGCAGTTTGACGACAGCGATAGCGAAAACAATGAAGATGGGGATACCGGTAGGCGAGTGGCTGGGTCAACTGCTGGAAAAAGAAAGATTGGAGAAAGGGAGGACGAGGAGGATAGTGAAAACGAAGACATTTCCTTTGGGGGTATGTTCGTGAACAAGCTCAAGCAAGAGGGTGATGAAGTGTGTGCTCTGTGTGAGCTCAGTGGTGGCGATTTTACTGGAACAGACAGCGGCACCGTCGTGCACCCTCAGTGCGCCATGTTCACACCTGAAACATTCTTTAAAGACGGCGTTGTGCATGGTATCCATTTGGTCGATCCAGAACGTCGGCGGTTGAAGTGTTCCATCTGTGGTGGCCGTAAGGGGATGAGCAAGATTCAGTGTGCCAACAGAAAATGTGTGCAAGCTTTTCATGTAGCGTGTGCATTTGTAAATGGCCTCCTAACGAGGGATCCGTACTACCAGGGGTGGTGCCCCCGCCACCTCAAAACTTCTGGCATGGGGCAATTTGTAGAGCTTCCTGGTCACTTGCACAAGAAAGATAATGTTGCGGTAAACATGAACGACACTCCGAGTGCAACTCCAGCGACCTCACCAGCCCGGCGTAATCGGAAATCTAGTAAACAACGATCGTCACGCAAGAAAAAGAGTCAAGGCCGTCAGGAAACAACACCTGCTGAGGCTTCCTCAGCACCTCGTGCTGCAATATCATCGTCCAAGACAAACAGAAAGCGCAAACGGAAGGGCAGTAACGCAGGCGTTTCCTCCAGTGCCAAGAGCGCTCGCGGAAACCGCAGTGGTAGTCCCCGCAGCGCAATCGTTATTGAAGATCAGGAGCCTCGATGTGTGAGACGTCTCGAGATCGACGAGCTGAGTGATGACAGCGACCACGAAGGCAAGGCGGTGAAAGCATGGCAGCAAGGCCGAGACACTAATCATGTTTTCCTCAAGAACGATGTGGTAGAAGTGTTAGGTCGGGAATGGCGAGGCATCAACAAACCTGGTGGTGTTGCTCGCGTTCGTGGCGTGGAGATAGTGCCGAATCAAAACGGGGGGAAAGATGTGTTCTACGACGTTAACTACGTCCTGGGTACATACAAAGAGAAACACTTGGCTGCCAGGTTCGTTCGCAGGTACGACCAATCCAGTGCCGAATAGAAATGCAAAACGAAGTGGTAGTAAAGTAATAGAGATAGTTTAGTTGGTCTATTGTTCTAGACACCGACGACCGAGGCGCCGACGACGCAAACTCCTACGCACATTCCATCTTTGCTTTCAAGTCTCACGGAAACTGCGACTGCATGCATCTCGAATGCTCTGCTGGTTGCAAGATCGCCTTTAACGCTGCAGCCTCACTATATAGGCTTCGGGCACTCAAGAGACGAATTCCCCATCTAATTTTCTCTGAGCCAGTCCGCAACGTGACTCGAAGCTGTTCGTGTTGCGCAAAGTTATCAGGTCCAGATACTGTACGTGCAGGAAGAGCAGCACTTCAAACATGCTTGACGTCAGCTTCTTCATGAATATATTTTCATGAATATATTTGCCAGAGCATGCTCCGAAGAGCTCATGTGCAACCAGGAGGCGCAAGTGTCCGTTCCCCTACGATCGCGTTGCTTGTACATGTACGCCACCCCGATCGATGCGAAAGCAACCACTGGATTGCGTTTACATGTGGCCATTCTTCACTTCGGACCGAAGCCACTTCACAATATTCAAGTGTCCAGCGGATGCAGCTTCGTCTGTTGCGTTTGTGAAGCATATTTCGGATCCAGAACTGTGAAGCCATTGCACAATTTCCAGAGCCCATGCGTTACGGCTATGTGTATCGATCTTGGTGAACGGATCGAATGATTCGAGCGAAACCATTTGTAGATAGATGTCCAAGAGCAGCAGCGAATTTTACAACATCTCCAAGGTGAGACCACCACTGACGTAATTTTCTTTTCTGCTGATTTCACAACCGTCGTCTTGGAGTGGAGAGTGAAGCAACAAAATCTCCTGTATCAGTCAGTATCAGCTAAATCATTCGTCAAAGCGCAAATAGCTCAGATCCATTATTCTCTCAATCGATATCCGCAAGCTCGAAATCTCTCAAGATTAGGCCATGTTATCACTCCCCCCCCCCTCCTCTCTCTCTAATCACTATCCAATTCATGAATATTATTCTCGAACAACCACCGAAGAACGACTACATGTAGCCAATTTCGACAGCTTTTAGCATGATTCGGTTCCCCAGTGTACTACGTTAGAACGCATCTCGTGCATGTACACGTAGATGGTTGAGAATTTTCTCACGAGTCACACACTCGCCCGACTTCTGAATCTCGGGCATTTAATGGCAGTAGAAACCGTAGCAGTCTGAGGTGTCTGTTATTCACCGCCTGCAGTTGTGCAGCTACAGCTCCAAATCCAATCCAACAAATTGGTCGACCCGAAAGTACAGGCTTCACTTAGAGAGAGACTAGGTAAAGGCTCGAGAAAGTCTGAGATAATGTGAGTATTCGACTTGAGATCGCATAGAACTCGAACACGAGTCCTATCGACTTGAGTATCGGGTGTAAGTCCTACGTAGCAAAAAGAGATGAAAAACTCGATGGGGTGCACATCGCAAACAAGATAAGGAAACCATCACTCAAAACATGAAACTAGGTTCATTCCGCAGATACCCCCCCCCCCCTCAAAGGCATTATACGTTTGGATATTTTTCGTTCAGCCAGGCTCGCACGTTTCTGTTTCTGTTTGTAACTGGAGTCAATTTCTCCTTGTAGTTCCTAATGAATCTTGGCGTGAATGCGTGGGGATAGTGCACACGAAGAAAAAGCAACATCTCGAATGACTGTGGGGGAGTGTTCGATAGCCGCCAAAGCTGCGGCCTCAGTTTTGGAGAGCATCGATGCAGCCAGTACGCCACCTGGAAATGGCCATTGAAAATGGCTTTTTCAATCGCATCTGTGGTGAACTTCAGATTCCAAGTTCCTTGCAACAACCACTTAACTACTCCGAAGTGTCCCCTTTCAGCTGCCAACTCCATCACTCGGCTTGCGTTGCTCATATCATGGCCATTAGCGTGAAGCCACTTTATAATGTCCAAGTGGTCGTTTGATGGGGTAGCAAGCATCGTTTCCTTCGTGAATTTGGTACAGAGCTTTGAGTGCAGCCATTTAACCGCCTCGAAGTGTCCATTAGCCGCTGCATAGTCGATGGCCACTAACATCCACGCTTTTCTCAACAAATATTGCTGATCAAACCATTCGAGGCCAGCAATGTGCCCCTTTTTAGCAATTGCAGTAAACAGATCTTGCGTTTTAGGCCACCACGGCTCCGAATCGAGTTTTCGTTTTCCCAGCCTCATGTTTAGCGACTTGATATCATTAAACAATTGAAGCAACTCGACATTTCCAGTGCGCGCTGCTTCTCTAACTGCATCAGCTGACCACTGACTCGAGAGGTGGCTGAGCAGCCATTTCGCCGAGTTAAAACACTTCCCTTCAATCGCACATCTCACAGCACGACTACTAATACTGATCGTGTGCTTCTCATATAGATATTGCAGTATTCCAACGCGACCTCGTTCCGCAGCCATGACAAGTAGTTCACTTGTAACTTTTGGTTTACGCTGAAGTATATCACACCCGATCGGGTGCTCGAGCAGCCATCGAGTCATTGGTAGATCACCGCGCTCACATCCATTTTTCACAGCCTCGCACCAATAATCTAACCAAAGCTCATCATCCTTCTGAAGGGGTGAATGCAGCAGCCAGATTTGCTGCATAGTCTCTAAACAGCCCGTTTTCGACAGGTCTCGTATCGCCGAAGCTGCAAGGTGTTTATCGAGATGGAAATACCCCAAGTCTAGCATCCATTCGATCAATTCATAGCCCGGCATCAGCCGATCGTAGTCCAAAACACACATGCTTCCGTCAGAAGGCAGTAATCGATCCACGAGGTCGAAGTCAGCAACTCCTAGTGCATACTCAATAATGCCTACTCTCTGATTGGCATTCAGCTCGTGAAGCTTACGATCAAGGAACCATCGAACAGTGTCATCATGACCATTCTCGGCTGCCTTAATGATAGCTTCATGTCCCCAGTAGACAATGTTGCCTTCGTCAGAGTCGTGCAGCACACACCGAGATAATAATTCTGAAAGTGCACCGTCTGATTTAATATCGGTGTCTTGCCTCTTTGCACTCAAAGGCAAAAGAAACTGCAAAACATTCAGGTGACCGTTCTCCGCCGCCTGATCAACCGCACTCGAAGGTACTTCACACTCCGAAAAATGCGAAAAGAGCCACTTCACAATCGATAGATCACCTTTAGCTGCCGCTACCTCCATTGATTTCGAGAATTGCCAGCGATAGTAATGAGGGTCGGAGCGGAGATAATTGCTGAGAGACCATGGTGTGCTCTTCTCGGGAGGAAGTGGGGGACTGCACGCCCACATCCAGTCCAGGAATGAAATCGAGGCAAACGAGCATGCAACATCTAGCGAGAGATTCGGTGATAGTCCAATAAACTCGGAGATGTTCCATGCAATGCCTGGAGCACCTGTGAACCGACGTAAAATGCATTCCACCGCCGTGTACATGGTTATTGTCGAGATCCGAAAAAAATGTTGAATGGGAAAAGTAGGACGGGAACTTGGTCAGGAACTGTCAGTCTGATGGAATCATTACCGCTTTGAGAGGCGTAACTATTTCGTGATTGAAGGAACCGTTGAAAATACAGGATGCAGCGGTTACTATCGAGTCGCGCTTTGCATAGACCGAGATAGCAAGAATGTCTGCTAGTCGAAGCGACAGCCCCGAGCGAGACGAAGCCACGGCAGACGAGAGCGACCAAGACACCCGCATTGCTAACAACCGGTCTCACTTCTCAGCGCCTTCGTCGTTCTTCATCATCCATGAATCGATCAGTAGTGTCATTTTACCAAACGGAGGTACCAAAAGTCCCCCAAAACTACGAAGCAAGAGTGGCGAAGGCGGAATTCCTTCAAATCGTTCTCGCCATGGAGGTTCATCATCTTCCAGTTCAAACAAAAAGAAATCGAGGGCCAAGACTCCGTCTAGCGCAACCCTGCAGAATTCAGCATCTGCGATGTCTCCTATTGTGTACGAAGGGGAAGTTGACGAGGATACAGCACCGCCACAGAGCGATGCAGAGACGGTTAACACTCAAACTACAGCGAAGAAGAAGCGGGCGATGGACCTTTCAATACTAAATCGCTGCGGTTCCGCTCCTGATATGCCGATGCACAGTCCTCTGAGTGCAAACGTGTACAGCTCCTCTAAGAAGCGAACCCTTCAAAGCACCAATGGCGCCAGTCCTCACTTCGCAACGCTGCAGCGTAGTCGACTAACGCCGTTGCCGGTCAATATCCGCTCGGACGCTGCGAAGCCAGACCCTTTACTGGAAAACATTGACAAGCTTCAAGCGAGTGAGGAAGTGGGAACTCTGAACTCGAAGGACCCTCTGCTGCAGGAGAAAACGCGTTATGATGCACAGACGATTGCGTCCTTGAAGCAGCGACTTGTCCTGTTGGAGCGAGAAATCTCGTCCAGCACCAAGTATCGGCATATGACGGAGAAGCAGATCGCACAGCTCAGTCTCGAGAACCAACGCCTTCAAGCTGAAAAGACGCAGCAACAAGCTCGTAGTGACGAACTAGACAGGGCCGTGCTCAGACAGCGGCATGAATACGACAAGCTTGCTGCACGCTATGCTTCTGTATACGCCAATCTCCAGAAGTTGGTCGATCAGCAGCAGAACGCATCGGATAACTCGGCTCAGCAGAGTGCGTTGCAGGCGCTTGCTCGAGAGAACCAAGACTTTCTGCGCAAACTCCGGGTACGTTTAGCTTTTCAGCTCGGATTCTTGTAGGTTCCTGAAGTCTTGCGGGCTTGCTGGGTCCTGCAGGTTCTGGAAGCGCGCCATGCCGAGGACAAGACGCTTACGTCAAATCAGGAGAAGAAGATCAAGCGTCTAAAAGCCGAGATCGAGGCATTACAGCACATGCACGACGCTAAAAGCCGAGATGATGAATTCGGCGACTCTGCCAGCGACACTGATCAAGTCTCTCGGTTGGGAAAGCAAAAGAAGCGGCCGGACAATGACAGCAACTATGGCGGACGCCCCAACAGTGCTTCGTCGACTGCGTCTATCACATCGTCCACCCCGAGGAGGGTCGGATCGTCAGCAAGGGTCCAAGTTGTGCAAACTTCGGCCCTGGGAGCTTCCAGCCATCTCATGACAGCCGAAGCATACCAATACATCGACCCGAACATCCTCAAGGTCCTCGAAAAAGTGGACTCGCAGTTCAGCATCACCAACGCCATTAATCTGTCAGTGGTGCTGAAAAAATGGCTCAACAGTTGTGTCCACATTGTCTGCTCCACCCACCTCCCGACCGTGCTGCAGACGTAGGTCTCGTAACATACTTTCGCGATCCTCTTGCCTCTACTAATTAGAGTTGTATCTTTGACAATGCAGGTTGCTGAAGCGCACGTGTGAGTTGTTGCATTGCGAGCATGCAGCACTCTTCACTGTAGACCACGCTGCCCGAAAATTGGTCGCCATGTGCTCGGAGCGTGGCACGGAGCGCTGGGAATTGCCACTAGACAAAGGAATCGCGGGATACGCCGCAAGACACAACACGCTTTGCAACGTGCATTGCGCCAATGACGATCCGCGCTTCTACAGCTCTACCGATTCTATCACGGGGACGATTTCGCGTGAAGTTTTAGCTCTTCCAATCGTGCACGAGCTGCAGCTATATCTCGAAGCGCACATGGCCACCGTTGGGGGCAGCAATCGTACGAAAACAAACAGCCTTGGGGTCTTTGCGGTACTTCGTGCTTGGAATACTACCCACCAGAAGCCGTTTTCCGCCAACGACCAGGTTCTTAGCAGCCTCCTTGCCATCCAAGCAGGCATTATAGTTCGGCAGTCAGCCGTGACCAAGACGCTCCAAAAAATCAACCACAAAACGCATCAGATTCTGCAAATGCCAAGCGAGATTGTTGCCAAAGCGTCGACTGCAATGCATTCGCACACCCCGGGCTCAGACATGACAGGCGGCTCATCAGCTACTTCATCTCCCTCTCCAATGCAATCTGAGTTCCCAGGAGCATCACGCATCCCGTCGGTGGTGCAGCTAGTAGCCGCCGCGCAGAAGCAGCTAAGTGAGTGCTTAGATATCAAGCAGATTCGCGTCTTCGTGTTGGATGCTGCTGTGCGTAAGTTGTGGCACGTGGGTGAGCAGATATCCCTTGATTCGGCTGATGGCACCACTTCAAGTGTTGTACGCCGCTATGTTAGCGCCCAGGCTTCTCTGTGTGCACTCCTTTTGCGTAGCGACGCAACGCCAATGGTACTCACAGAGCCCTCGTCGGAAGCATCCTTCAATGATACGGTGGACATTACTGGTGGTGCTCGTGGCTTGTATCTCGTTCCAATCCTCTCTCCATGGGGGAACGAGGCACTTCCATTCGGTGTGCTGCAGGTTGCGCGAGTGGCTAAGGCTCGGTTATCGGCTTCACCCTTTGCACTCACAGCGTCGGAAGCGACTGGAAACGGTATCAGTGTTGGATCTGCCGCTGACAGCGCAGTCACGAGCGAGCGAGAGGCTGCACAGCAAACTGAAGACCGTCTGATGCTCGAGTTGCTTGGACTTTTTTGCCGTGTCTTTGCGGGATTGTTGCACCACGTCGCTGGCCAACAGCTTTACGATACTTGCCCACCGGAGATTTTGCAGGCCCAGCTTGCGACTCTAAGCGACCACCTGGATAGTCTCGCTGCTAGACGAAAGCCTGAAGATGAAATCGAGGATGGCGACGACATGCCTGGTCCAAATTCAAACGGTCTAAACCCTGAAGTCGCAGCGTTGCTACAGCGTGAACGCCTTACAAAGTCGCGTCACTCAGGCAGGCACGCATCCGTCGCGATAGTTCATGCCAGCACGCCACCTTCCCACAATGTCCGACGAGTGGCTTCCGCAGATCCGAAGCACAGAGCAGCACCAGAGTCGCACCGGGGAACTTCCTCACTAACAAACAATTCTTACTTACCCGCAACCAGCATTGGTGGCGATGATGCTCCTCTTCAAACTGCGTCAGACGAGTTGCAGAACGAGGCACGCAGCGATGAAAGTCTTCATCACTCTCAATCTACAGTTAATGCCGATCACACAGCATCAGTAGCAACGCCCGAACTCCGAGACAATGAGGGTGGAACTATGGCTGTGAACGCAGCCGACGAACAAGCTGCAGACAACACGATGCTGGAACCGGGGTCCGAGGAATATGAACAGCTTGCAACGGAGCAGGTGGAAGACACTACACAAGAGTGTTGGCCTTTACCTGATGACGCGATGCCATCTCACACAGATGTAGACGCTCCTCCGTTACCTGGTGACTGGTCCAACGCATATGATGGCAACGTCTACGCTACAGCTCTTCAGCTTGTAGACGAAGGTGGCGTAACATATAATGGGGAGGATGGTGACACATACGACCCAACGATATGGTCTGCTGAAGGGGAGCCCGGCACCTACGAGGCGGGTGCATTGTGGGAGTACACCGGGGAAGACGCAGCATCGACACATGAAGACGAAGGCGGCACCAGTAAAAACAGAGGAACCAACCACTTATCCACCAACTCCGCTTACACCATTGATCTGCACTTGTCTTCTAGAAACACGTCCAGCGCCGAATCCGACGAGCCAAACGGCGCGCTCTAACAACACTAGGACTGGGATGACAGCAGGAAGATTGAATATAGCCTGTTCTTGAATGACGAAGATCATCAATACTCACAAGACACGCATGGGGGTCATCACCTAGAAAACCACTGCTATCTTTCATGCCCCACAAGTACCCACCTGTACCCGGGAGTGGAGAGGGCTACTCAGCATCGTAGATCCTTGGCTTGCTTGTCGTCTTGCACCTGCGCTCGTTTCTTGCTGCGGCTGCCGTGGGTACTACTACGTAGTACGTACTTCCATGTTTCTACTGGCGCTCACAACCCTTAAGGGACGTGTTGCGAGAGGCGCAAAGCTTACCGAAATGACGTACGGTACGGCGGAATGCGCGCTCGTTGGCAGCGCTAAACAGCTCACTCTGGAACTCCTGGGCCTCACCCAGTGTAAGGAAATTAACTGGTGCCGTTGCAAATGTTCCCGCTGTGGCCTGCTCAAACCATTCAGCAATCCACTGCTGAAGCTGCGAGCCATTTACCTTGGCCAGCTGCACGAGTACCCCTGCCGCGGATCCGTAGTCCGCGTCCACGCGTGATGGTGACATTCCACCAAGAACAACACCCCGTAGCAGATAACTTACCAACATTTTGTTGCTCTCCTCGTGTGCCGCGTTGTTGGATGCACACAGCGATACCAGCTTCACGTGCGAGCCCTCCGTCAACGACTGCACGTACACTTGCTCCATAAAGCACAAAACAGCTTTATTGGCATCATTGTGCGAGATCGCCAGAGCTGTCACTGCGCACGAGAAGACACTCGTCATAAGCGGTCGAGCTTGCCCTGATGCTACAGGAGCAGCAAGTACTTGCGGCACACACCGCACAGCGCGTTCCATGAGGAAAAAAAACTCTTCCACTACATCAGGACGCGCATGCATGTCATCCACACTCACGAAGATAGGCGTTGTCGTCTCTACCAGCGTGAAAAGCATACGAGCAAACAAGGGATCCAGCTCCGCCGAATTGTTGTGGCCATGAGCAAAGAACTTAAGCACCATGCTGGCGGTGTAGAGATACGATGACTTGGGCTCCGCTTGGTAGAACGCCAGCAAGTTGTCTACAAGCTGAGGTAGCAGAGGCACAATCTCTGCACCACACGTGCGAAGAATGCGCTTATAGCAACGACACACACGTTCCACGAGCTCATCATGACCACGATACAACGCTAGCATCTGGTTAAACAGTGGCCATAATTGCTCCGTGAGCATTACCAGCGGATGCTTCTCTCCTTGCAGCTTCTTAACGTCCAAGTACTCATAAATACACATGAGTCGCAGAAGCTCGTTGAGTGCAACCTGCACATGGCTTTTAGCGGCAGTCAAAGCGAACAGCGCAGTTAGTCGCTGACCAATGCCCTTCATAATCTGATCCAGCACGGTCAAGATACGAGGCATGTCGCCCGAATTGGCCACACCAGCGCAGATGCCTTCAAGAATCAGCACTTGATCATCAACTACCATGAGCTCGCGCTCCTCGATGTGTAGGTAAAAGGCAACAATATCTCCTCCGAGCATCGACCAGCAGTCCATAGCCAGTGCGCGAATCGCTGCAGCAGCGGCTCGCGCCACTTCCCACTCTTTGTATTTTGCGTCCCCCGCACTCGTCGTCACGCAGGTGTTCAGAAATCCCACCTGGGCTTGAAGCGATGTGGGGTGCGCGCGTAGCCACTCAGCGTAGCGCGACACGACGAGGCACGATGTATAGCAGATCGCAGGGTGGTTAGCGAACTGCGGAAGGTGTTGAAAGATAAGCGAAATAGGTGCGTCCAGAGCCTTCACATCGGCCGTGGATTTTTCAACTTCCCGCGCGATGGACCGGAAGCAATATAAATGGGCCTCCACGGCTTCCCAACTTCGTGCCTCCGCTGGTGCTTGGAAAATCTGGTTCAAACCATTCACACAATGCTGCAAGACAGCCTCGACGCCCAACAGCTGGCAGCAGTCACGAAGGATATCGCCAAGCTCGCTGCGGAACCCCTTAAAGTCTTGTTGCTTGTCTGCAGGCAGCCTCGGAAATTCCTCTTGGAACTGCAGCTTCTGCATACACAACCCTGCCAGTCGCTCGAGTCGCGGCGTATACTGCGCCAACAACGCCGGCGTTACACGTCGCTGCAGCTCCTCCAGCAACCGGAACCAGAACGGGATCGTCACATCCGCGACTTCCGCGTCCGGGTAGCTCATGCAGTCCAGCAGCAAGTCCACCAGCGCCGCATGCTCGTTCCCTGCTCCATGCTGCTGCATCAACAACTCCAAATACGCCTCCCCCATTTCGGTAAAAATCCGACAGAGTCCCAAGCACGCGTCCACGTCTTCTCCTTCCGCCGCCGAAGCAAACGCTCCTCTGAGCGACAGCAACCTCGGTGCGAGCCATTGCACCACCAATTGATTATGCGAGTACGACTGCACAAGCTCCACAGCCAAGTCCACGGCTGCGTCGAACAGCTCGTCACGAGCCAAAAAGCCCAGCAGCGAGTGCAGCAGCGGGTTCCTCACCACCACTTCTGCGTCCACTCGGACGTATCTCAACCAGCTCGTGAGTGCACGCAGCACCGTCTCCTGCGTCTCCACTGTGTCAGCGTCACCTGCTGCTCCATTGCTGGCCTCGTGCATGAGCTGAGGCAGCAGTTTGTCCAGCACTGCGGGTGCCCAGGCGTCCACCTCGTCCTGCATCCTCTGTCTCGCCCTTTTGTCCGTCAAAGTGTCCACTTCCTCCACCAGCAGCAGCAGTAACTCGACCAGTACCCTCGAGTGTACCCCCTGTCGAGCCAATTGCAGCAGAGCGTACCCCACGACGCTCTGGCCGTTGCACTGGACGTAACTCTCCCGGACCAGCGCGTACACTTGGCTGCCACCTGCGTCTTGAGTCTCCTGCACCTGAACATCCTCGAGACGCGGCAGCGCCGCTACAAGCGCCAAGAGTAACTGGGTTACCACTATTTTCGGGACGCGAATGTCGCAGGATAACCAGGTTACGATTCGCTGTGTCCATGCCGCAGCGTCCGAAGTTGAAGCCGACGGCTGCCGCCGCAGCTTATTGGCCAGCGTCTGTGCCGAAAAGAACACAGCCGGGACGTGGTCCGAATTTAGCGCCACGGAATTACAAGGCGCTAACGATTGGTCCAGCAGCGCCGCGCACACGCCGAAGGCCGCGGGCGTGAGCTGGAAGCCGCGTAGGTACGCGTCGG
>JAHWLE010000996.1:0-15232 GCA_024679135.1 Phytophthora foliorum
AATTGCCGCAGAAGACGGCGAAGACGCGCGTCCAGCAGTCCGGCAGCAGCACGGCGTCCCGTTGCCAGTAGACCCAGTCGCTCAATGGGCGCTGCAACTGCACGCACACCTGCAGCTCGTCGGCCTCGTCTGGGTCGTCCATCGAGTCGCTGCCGGAGGTCATCCACGTCGACCGCAGCGACTCGGAGCGATTGCATTTGCGCGGAGATGCGGCTGGAGTGGGACGACGACGCGATCTCCGTTTGCTGCGCGTGGCCACGTGCCGCCGACTGAGTGTGGGGAACGCCATGACTTGCGCTCGAGCGAGTCAATTGCGAAATGGATCACATTGGCTGCCTACGGCCCAAAGGGTGGGAGCGAGGCCTTGTGTGGGACAGAATCAAACGGCGCAGCCAGGCGGGGAAATCTTCACTCTGATAACGGCATGTCCACTCAGATCGTGTGGGGATTGGCTGAAAAATGGGGTATAGTGCGCGGGGATTGGGCGATATTTGCGGAGACTGTGCATTTCTGGAGATGGCTGACCAATGCGGCGTATATAGTGACCGCCAATTGACCAAATGCGGGGCTGCTCAACTCCGCTAGGAGGAATTCATCCGGTCCGCCCATAAGTCCAGGCGTTTGAGTCAGCTTGAGAATGCGAGCCGCCATAATATATCACGGACGCGATTCGCTGTGCTTGATTCACGCCGGAGACTTTCGACCGGAGCTACCGAGACTTGCGCGAGGTTGGTCTCAGAGCCGAGCAGCTCCGGTGCTATCTCGCTTTGGATGGTCGACTGGCACTTCAACTTGGCAAGCGGGGCGCCACCGAACAATACCATCGCATGGTGCTCCCGTTCATCTCAAGTGATGGAGATCCGCCGAGCATGGGACACTCTCCGAGCGGATCTGCATTGTTGTGGGTATTCTACGCTGTCACGGTATCCGCCAAGCAATTGTGGACCGACCCGCAAATGCTTCCGGACTACTACGTGCAGAAGCTAAGCCTTCACTAAGCCGGCCGGGAGGAGGCAAATGGGACTCAACTTGGGCTGGGGGACGGATAATGATCACGCACATTGCATGGACTTGGCAAAGGCTTTGTCGACCGAGTGGCCAGTCAGTACACGACATCGCTGGTAAGTTATCTAGCAGCCTATCCACCAGGACGAAGACATTTTTTCATCCATTACGAGGCCACCCGATGGGCAATACGGTACGGACAATGGACGCACTTCAACGTACTTTGTCTGGTGGGCGCTTTCTGGGGTTTGCCTTGTAGATACAAAACCATGTACTGTAGTTCACGAAGGCATTGAATGTCAATTGACATTTATGTATGCAGTGCAAACGTCAGTGGCCAGACCCAGCCACCAACTCAACACAAGGATTGCAGTTACATGACTACAGCATGAAGGCTGAGGTCGGAGAAAGCGATCATAACTCACCGCTGGCTCTGCAAGGTAAAAAAATGTATCCTTGTTTTCTCAGTGTCCACGGCCGCGCCTAGCGTCTTCAATTTTTGAGTGCAACACGCGGTACGAAGCGGGCCGGGCGCTGCATATCTGTGGCACTGGTGCTTGGACACTGCAACACGAACGAAACCACCCGATCCCGCTGCGATATTACGCTTGCTAGATAAATCCGGAGCGTCATCACCGGTTGGATCTGCTGTCGCAGCGGTCGAAAGCTAGACCTTCTCGTCGATACAGCTGCCAGCGAGGTCACTCGGGCTTGAGGTCGCTGTTGCGTGACCTGCACGTGTCTCCCTTGAAGATTGTCTCTGACCAAGGTTTCAATTCTCGATGTTGATGCGGTCAATTAGACTCTCTATTGTGCGCCACCCCAGCTAGACAGCCTTCTCAATCCCTTGTTTAAATAATTGATACGTCCTCCAGCGTCTTGCGATTTTAGTGACAGCGTCCCTGCACCTTGTCCGTTTGGAGACGCGGTAGTAGTCCTCCAATGTGCCTCGATAGTTGCTCCAGCGCGGGAGGTCTTGCACGCCAAGTCCGCTCGCGCGAAAGAATGCGGAGGTCTTTTCAGCAGCGTCGTTCAGTCTCGAGTTCCAACGCGCGAACGCTGTGTCTTCGTATAAACAGATGCACAGCTCTTCGCCGCTTGAGTCCTTCACACGCAGAAGCCGACCCGTATCCCCCTCCACGCTCGCAACAGCAATCTGCACCAGCAAACTCCGGGGCGCTGACTCCTCCCGCTGGAAAAGCCACAGGAACGCATTATCCAGCACGGCAAACACCTTGGTCCAACAGTTCGGAGATCGATGAGGGTCGCGTTGCCAGTACACCCATCCTGTTAACTGCGCCGTTGCCGGAGTCGACTGCTTCAGCTTTAGCTCCAACCTGTCCATTCCATGCGTCTTTAGCTCGTTCGAGATGCTTGGGCTCATAGTGGAGGTATGGAACGTGTGCAGTAGAACGCACTTCCAGTAATGGTCACAATGCTAACGCAGAGCAACTTGAGGACCATCACTCGCAACTTGAAGTGAGACCGTCACTCGTCCCAGTCAAGTGTACCGCGGTACAAAAATGGGTATATGCGGGCAGCAATGCACTCTATGGAGCAAAAGGCGATCGGTGTTGTTGTTGATATCTCTTTTTGTTTTCAAGTGTGGTGGTGTTTTCTTCGCTATGGTACGACTGACATTATCAACAACCCCTCGCGTCCGCTCTCTTCGTCTCTACGGTTCTCGCTTGTTTGGCAAGCACTGTCCTTGCCTTTTGGAGACACGAAAGGTGGCAAAAAAACCTATATTCTCTGCATGCTCGCAGCCCGCTTCTCCATTAAATGGTACGTGTGTTGTGATCTGCACCTGCTAACACCACAACACGAGCCAACAATGTTAGTACTGAATTCACAGCGTATCAAAGCAACTGACTGATAAACTTACCCGTTGAGGACACACTCGCCGCTACAGCTCCCTGCAGCAGTAGCTCTTCCACTGAGGACGAGGTGAGCTCTTTCCCCTTTATACTGCTCGCATCATCGGGTTCGTCAGACAGCGCGTTCCCACTACGCCCACGGCCGCGGTCACTACTTGACGCACCTCGTGAGGTTCCACTCGGCTGACTGACACTTGTTTGATGCGACTTCTGTTGGTGAGAGGCTTGGGGATTTGTGGCTGCTGCAATCGCTGCGGCTAGCTGCTGCTGCTGCTGCTGCTGCTGTTGCTGCTGCTGCTGAAGTTGACGCTGCTGAAGCTGTTGCTGCAGTTGCTGCTGCTGCTGTTGCTGGTGGAGGTGTGCTTGCTGCTGAGATTGACTACTCTGCGCCATCGGGTAGTACAATGCCTGCTGCGGGACGATCTGATTGCCGACGAGCTGGTAGCCTGGAATGCCTGTGCTGAACGGAGTGTTCACCTGATACTGCTGCTTGATCGAAACGTGTTGCTGACCTCGCATCTGGTGCATTTGGGCTTCTAGCTGCACTTGCGCAGCGCGAGCCTGTGCATTAGCGATTGCTTGGGCTTGAGCTTGTGCCTGCGCGTGGGCATGAGCGTGTGCCTGAGCTTGTGCGTGGGCCTGAGCTTGGGCTTGTGCCGACTGTTGCCGCGACTGGGTCGAGGTCATGTGCTGCATGCTCATGCCTTGGGACATCTGAGACGGGATCGAGTACGCTCCAGCCAAGTACAAATTCGGGTCTGCAAACATGGCTGAGGCAGCGTTGCTGTTCTGCACTAACAAAGTCGCGGCCTGTTGGCTCGCTGACGTCACTGGGGCCCTGCTCGCCCCATTAACCGCTGCTGATACTGCAGCAGTCAAGACCGCTGAAGACGTCGGTGTGAGTGTCCTCGACGTAGAAACAGTTGTCGTGGTGGACGTTCCGGCGCTCGTCGGACTATTAGACGTGGGGGTAGATGCAGCCGACGTTCGTCGACTTGCTGTACCGCCACCTCCACTGACCAATAGCGACGACGTCGTTCCTGCCCGCCGCATAGTGCGAAATTTATCCTTGAGCTGCACATTTGACCTGTCATTGAACTGCGGTCCGAGCTCCTTGTCTATCAGAATGAGCGACCACACGTTTCTCTGCCCGTTGTACTTCTTGACGCCCTCTAGTAATGCTCTTTCTTCGGTGGCGGAAAAAGGTCGATATTTCCTGTGGTTTTTGCGGTTCTCCGTGTACGCTGCCAACTCCGGGCGGGTCTTGATAAGCGTCCGCCACTTGTCCTTGAGGTCAACTCCGCTGCGTCCATGGAACAAATGCCCCAGATGCGGGTCACGCAGAATCGAACTCCACGGACAACTGTCGTCTGCATACCGTTGCACGCCCAATACTAGCGCAGTGACTTCGTGCGGACAATACTTCCGCCGCTTGCCCTTGACGCGTTCTCCCACGTTTTCGCATGCAAATTCGGGCGAGTTGCGCGGAAACGCGTAGCCTCCGCCTGCGGTGGCTCCTCCGGCGGTGGCTGCTGCATTTGCGGCGTTGGTTGCCGCTTGCACGGCAACCGACACGAGGTTGTTCGCCGTTGCACTTTGTCCCAATGTGCCCGAGGCGGTGCCCATCCCTTGCGGGTATTGCAGAGACTGTTGCTGGAGCTGCGCTTGCTGTTGCTGCAGTTGCTGCATGTGTTGTTGCTGCTGGAGCTGCTGCATTTGCTGGATCTGTTGCAGTTGCAGTTGCTGCATTTCCGCCTCTTCCTTTTGCTGCTGCAGGCGGGAAACCGATTGCGGTTGCACCTGCGCAGCCGCTTGCGGCCCACTCACGCCTACTGTACTCGCCTTTGCTGGTGGTCGTGGCATTGTGTGGATGGGTGCCGAGTCTGCGGTCTGCAACAGAGAGAACACGTTAGGTGCATCTTCTGCAGCGGAGGAAACTCTTTGCGCGAAAGAAATCGCGGCGGTTAAACGGCGAGACTCACCTCAAACACGCTCGTCACTCGCTTGCCCCTTCCCGCGGCGGTTCTGTGTCAGCGCTCGGGTTGTGGGGACTGCTCGAAGAATGCCACCTCCGTCACCTATACACCGGCGGCGTCCCCTACTCGTTGGTCACTGGCGGTGGTTGCTTTGTGAGCCAAACCCTTGCACACAAATCGAGCGTTGAGACACTGGTCTCTTTCACTCTCTCCCCCACTCGCCGTTTCGTGCACACACCAGCCGCTTCTAAATATACCGTGGCAAGGTTGCCGTCCTCGGCAATCGGTTCTGAGCCACAAACTGACAAGCGCCGAGATGGAAGTTGCCTTTGACGTTGGAAAGCCACCTGGTAGCCAACCGCAAGCGTCCTTGACTTCTTGGAAGCTACATGCACACGCCAGTGGGTGAGACACGTTTCCTTTTGACATGCAAAGGCAACTTGTTACAAGTTGCCTTTTGTGCGATTGCGGCAACATTACCTTCCGGCGCTGCCCTCTCGCTCCTTGTGTGGAAATTCAAACTGTGAATTGGCGCGCGCAGCTTGAGGCTCTGCGAAGGGGGGAGACGTGGCGCCAAGAGTGAATGTCAATTTGGAAATCCCAGTGAAAAAAGCTCGCCCAGCTGGGAGCACACGTGTCGACCACGCAGCCTTTTGGCTGCGGCGAAGTGTTTGAGTCGCGCTATCGTACCGGAAGTTGGCGCTGGTTGTCTGCGTGGGGTGCAGGCTTCGTTTGCAGTTGCTGCGCCGCCGAGCTGCGTCTTCTGCTGTTTGCTCGAGTTGAGTTGCTGCGCGCGCTTCGAGCTCCGTCCGACCGTGTTCAAATTGGGAGGGGAGAAGCCCCTTATCGCCGTGACGCAATGATTGCGTGTCGTACATACAAATCGGAAGTGCACAAGAGTTCATCATTTCGGTACAAGCGGAGAGAATTGATTGGAGGAGAAAAGGTAGGGAAGGGTGAGGGCCAGGGGAATCACCTCTCAAATCCGCTATCGGATTTAGCATCGCAGCAGAGATGGGGATCCCGACGGCGACGTTCGCGGCGCTGCTGCTTACGGCCACGGCAGCGCAGCAAACAGCCCATGACGTTGGTGAGGACGCAGGTGTGACCTTCACCGAGACGGTGGCGCACTTGGGCGGCCTGCCGGTTCTCGCGGGCGCCGTGCTGCTGCTGGCGGTGGCGTATCTTGCGCTGGTCGAGTGGCTACTGCCCCGCGGGCGAAGGCTGCACCAGCTCAAGCAACGCCAGATACATTCAGCGCGGAAGCGCGAATGAAAGCCTCGTGGAGGAGTGGCTCCGCTGTGCGTGGGGCAACGGCAAGTTGCTGAGATCGCGAAGTGCAGGAAATCAGATCGACTGGAGCTGCTCGGCAGACGTGATATAGCCGAGGAGCAGGTGGAGAAGTAAGAGCTAATGAAGTGTAAACCAGGAGTGGATTGTTGGTTTAGAGTACACGTTCTTGGCGAGCGCGGTTGGTGTGGATATGTCTGTGCAAAGCAGGTCGTAGGGGCTATGGGTAGCAGACGACTAGCACTTGCTTGTCAGTGCTCACCGACAATTGACTCCAGCAATTTAGCAAGTGAGGGACAACTACAACTTACATTATAGTTGTCAACTATAATAGGGATGCAGTCGCCACTGACAACATGCTCGACGGTCATTCTATCCACGCTACGACACACGCCCACGGCATCCATCGTGGTGTCGTTCCAGGTCCGACCTGAGCTGCCGTCAATTCAGAGCTCGACGTGGAGGGACACAAGCCCGCCAGGACGTGATGCCTGCAGTTACATGTACCCTTGACGATGTTGAAGCGCACGCACCATCATGCAGAAAAGCCAGGTCGCTGCTGCGGGTTGTGTGCATTCGTCTGCAGGTCCCACTGAATTCCCTCCAGTGCATTTACATCCAATCGCGGTCGACTCAGGCCCGTATTTCATCCAATGGCAGCGCGTTTTCGCGACCTTTCGGCAAACGGGACGCGGTCTCGTCAATTACGAAGTGACGCTGTAGCCATCTTGTTAGCGGTACCGCGTCTAGGGACTAGGGGACTGCAACGACACACACAAGCTGAATATCGAGCGCGTTTTTAGAGCAGCTTCGACCAGGATCAGTCGCTGTTCAACGGTGCGGTAGTCTACAGCAAACGTCACAGTTCTTGGATACGAGTCCAACGAGAGAAGCTATATGTTTACCCGCTGTGAGTTACTACCTCCACGCGCAATCCATGCGAGCCCCATTCTCGATGTTCTCGCTGGTCTCCCAGACCATGAAGGACGAGATGTCGTCGTTAATATTATAGCGACTGAGATCTTTCACAGATGAATTCACAAGAATACCCCCGTTGTGATTGAACTCGATCGGAAAGTGAATGTGGGGGCCCACACACTTGTCCTCAGTGTAGAACGCCAGGTGCGCCTTGCCGTAGATGTTGCCTTTCGTGGGGAATCGTCCAAGCCACTGCACCGAAGACGCATCGTTGAACTTGCACAGACTGAAGCATTTGTTGGTCTCGGAGATGTCCACGGGAACAGTGTGCCTTCAAAATTAGTATCCGTGTAGAAGTACACACTGCCCTTGGTCACTGCATTGACGCAGCTTATGGACACCACTGTAGCAACTAATGCGGAGACTCTTTTTCCCATTCCAACAGCTGAGTTCGAGCGCGATGTCCAAATGAATACCGGAGCTGGAAGCGAGTTTAGAGTTGGCAATAGCTACGACGAGAAGTGGGTGGCGAGAATTATGAAGAAATCGAGTGTGACATACTGGTAGTATTTCAACGATGTGTGCTTGCTATTTTGCACTACATGTAGCTACGTTACATCGAGTCGATCGGTTTTCGCCACTGAGACGCTACCCTTTGCACGCCGTCGTAATGCCGCGAGTGACTTCCTCGCTCGTTTCCCAAATCATGAACGACGTGATTTTGTCGTTCATCGAGTACTGCCGCAAGTCGGTGGGGAAGTTGCCCCGCTCGCCGTTGATATACGCGCTTGTCGGCGGGTGAACGTGGGGTCCGACGCAGTCCTTGCTGGTATAAAACGCAATGTGCGCTCTGCCTTGAATGCTGCCTGTCGTCGGCAGGTCGACCCACTTGACGGATGATATCTGATCGTCAAAGCAGTGCATGCTGAAGCACTTCTGTGTCTCAGAGATGTCGAGCGGATACAGTTTGCCGCTGAAGTTGATGTCTTGGTAGAAGTACACGGACTCTTGCCAAGCTGCCACAGTCTCAGCTACAAGGACAACAACTATAGCGGTCGCAGTTTGTAGTGACTTCATCGTCCTCATTTCCAAGTGATGGCAGGATGGGCAATGAGCTAGCAGATACCGGTATCCACCACGATCCGTTGGTATCGGTGATTCTTGCCACCCTCCGTTTTCGGTGACCAGCGCATAACTTTTTGAGACTACCAGTGCTTGCATATTTCAGCTATTAACGGTCTGGTGGTTTGGACACCTATCTCGTATGAATGATGCGATTGTTTGATAGCCTTTGTGATTAAGAGTGTGAATCAAACCGGGGAGCTTACTAGGGGCTTGAGCAAGATGAGTCGAGCAGTCGGTTATAGTCATGAAGCCGGTGCTTGCGCTATGACGTCTGACACTCATCGTCACTGTGAAGGTTGGGTTAAGATCTCTGTGGAAGCACAAACTGAGGTCAATAACTGCAAGGGTAACAGTGCTGGTATGCTATCAGAATATACAACGTATTATGTCCGCGAATCCCGGATGGCATGACCACTCACCTCCTGCTAAGGTTGATCAACGTTGCCGTTATTACCATCGCCTTTCTCAAGATGGTGTTGTTCACTCACGGTATCGTAATTTTGGCCTACCAGTAGGGGCCCTCCCGGTCGAATACTTTGTCGCCTCCAAGCTCGTCGGCTCCGTCGTTAGCTACACAACACACAATAAGGGATATGACCCGCTCGTGGTGAGCTAGATGCAAGACGATATCAACAACTGCATCAAGTTCACACTGTCACCGTTTGGAATCATTTAGCTGTGATTGGTTTAGCAACTGTTTAGCTTATTCTCTGAAGATCGGGTAGTGTTCTTCGATGCTATCGGGAATACAAACACTTAAACCAAAGGAGCCAGCAAGTCAGGATGCGTCTATGGTTGTCGGTGGGATCGCTTCCAACCTTATCGTCACCGTCCAAACCAGTTTTATTGCCACGATGTTGGATACAAGCGCGAACCCGTCGACGTCAATGCTAATATGAAACACAATGTGAAAGGCAGCAACAAGATCGCTCAAGCTATTTCGAAGAAGTCTCCGAGTGCCGGGGATGAAGAGAGAGGTGGTTTTGGCAAACTGAAATCTCTTTTTCAGAAAAGTCCCCTGACGCAGGACATCAGTGGACAATATATTAGTCGATCGCAGTGGTCAGGCAAAGCATCTACATGTTTTACATGTATAGTCCCAATTTGGAGTCGGTCACAGAGGTGGCCGTCTCTGGAGGTTCATTTGAGAAGCAGGATACCTTATCAACTACTTTACCACGGCGTGGTGTTGTCGTTGACTGCGTTGTTTGTTGGTCGGCGGATGTCGGAGAGATACCCATTCAGCCAAACATCGTTGTTGGCGTCTCGACCGTTGAGAATGGTCTTCCCGTACTGGTAGCGATTGCACGGATAGCCCCCGCCATTTTCAACGGTGACGTCGTTGCCACGATAACCCTGGGGCCCACGGTACATTGCTGGGCAGTCCATGCAGTCGCTCATGGTTTGTACCCCTTCGGTCATGGAATACTTGCCATTAGGGCAGGGTCCTGAGCACTGACTTGTGGTGAGACCTATGCTTGACCCGTAGACGCCAGCAGGACACGGCTTGCAGTCGAGGATGCTCTTGGCGCCGAGTTTGTCGTTGTATGTTCCTTTCGGACACTTGGCAGTGCAATCCTTTGAAAGCAGACCGGGGCTGTCGCCGTACACTCCACGTGGACAAAACTCACATTCGCCTACGGTAATCCCCGCACCGCTTGGTCGATACATTCCTCGAGGGCAGTCAACAGCGCTAGGCTGCACGCCCAAGTACAAGCGCACTAGCCAGAGCACAATTTTAAGTTAGCATGACAGATTGAGCAACAAACAATTCACGGCCACAGACTTTGAGCAAACTCATGCGATGGTCCATCAACCCGCAAGTGCTGTGCGTAGTGTTCAGGGCCAGATATCCCATACCCTGTACGCAACAAGGAAAGAAACCGAGGTGAGTCATCAAATCTCGAGTATTCTGAGCGATGCAGGCTTGTGTATCTGTACAATCTGCCTACCTACGAACACAACACCAGTCATAATCGCAGCACATGCAATCGCAAGGACACGCTTCCTTTGGCTCTCGTCGTACATTTCCGCCCCAACAATGCGTAGTGCCAAGTTTGGAGAAGACTGCAGGGCCTCCGAAAATAGCATTGACAATAAATTTATTTCAGAAAATAACAGTAAATAACGCATTTCTGCTAAAATCAATCATTCACTTGATTATTTATTTTGAGAAATACGAAAATGCATTATTTATGAGAGGTATCTCTATAACGTTATTTTCAACGATAGCTTGACCAGGGGTTCCCGTTTTGGCAGTATTGATATATGATACTGGCTCACGTTCATATCATGTGATGTGATACAGCATCAGTATCTGTTAGATGCAGTATGCGGATATGCAGATATTTATATTGATATCGAAGTGATATTGAACTTGTACGAGATACCATTTTCTTAAAAATGGCGTCATGTTCTTGACGTAACTCACGCTCAACGCGCTGAAGTACATCGAGATCTGTCACGACGCGAGCTCCATCCGGGGATCTAGCAGCATGGTCTCAATTTCGCTGTCACTTTGGGTAGGGAAGCGAAGAGCCAATCGCTCTCGTAGACGGGTTAAGCAACGCTTGCCGCCGGGCGATAAACCATGAACTAGTGTTGCTTCGCATCTCTGCTCAAACTCATTACGCGTTCCATGTCTCTCTAGCACTAAGTAACCAAAGTACTCTATATCCAGAGTCATCATCAACATCTTGCGAACGAGAGGACGCACGAGCTCGCGACGCTATTTTCTAACGGCATTGCCAATAATTCGTGGCGATACTTTCCAGGAAAGACCCGAGCGGCTACTCACCTCTATCCTTTACGCCCGATGCTCCGAGGCTCGGTGCTCCGAAGATTCTCCCTTCGTGTACCCTAGCGATTCAGCCCGTTTACATTCTGGATAATATCAGATACTGTATTCGCTGAGCATCAATTTGTGTTGAGCGGTATCACGGATATTGATGTACCACGAGTCCCGGTTTCATCAGATATTGATAGGCCATACGGCATTCGCATATCAGTCGATATCAGCGGTTGCTATGAACCCCTGAACCTGACCGCCTGAGACGTTGGAAAGGGCCTCCTGAAATGGTCACCCCAAGCAGTGCGAGCGGCTGAAGAATCGGCAACCTACGAGCTACTGAAGAGCATTCCACCCACGTTCAACGTCGCGGATTTTAGCGTTGCCCATTTGACCACGGGGCTGCAGCGTCATGGTCTGTTACCCCGCACCCTCGACTCTTTCGTCGTGAGAATCGCTCGTGCTGGGATACGACAATTTGCGCTAGCTTAGAAGAGAATTGACACACCGCTTTACATAATGGAGTAATTTACTGTGTCGTGGTGATGCAATGCAGTTACTTATTGTCGTGCTAGAGCAGCTTCATCAGATTATTTATCGCGTACTCGATCACTACCTACATATTGCGAATCCCAGCTATATTTGGATATCTGGGGCGATCGGCCAAGTCGCCAGGAAACAGACCAACCATTCTGATTGGACAAAAATACTACGAGGCTGACGACACACAACTCAAGCGAAGATCATCTCGAAAGCCGGGCGTATGCACGCATCAAGAAATTCCTCTAAATCTTGTGCCTTAGTAATGGCCATGCCATACTCGTAAATCATGAGACGAATAGTTTCTCCCATCGACCCCACGCTTGCTCAGTCTTAGCGCTGTCGACCAAGTGTCGATTCCCTTTAAACTGCATGACCTTATGCCACGAGGTCTCTGCAGGGGTCTCAACAATCCAAACTCCTTCCTGCTTCACAGCCTGTTTTTTAATGCGGGAGCTGCATTTGAGCCATAACTTGTGCATAATGTCTTGGAATGTCGCGCCATTTACAGCGAAGTCATCTAACGTCTCGCCCGATGTGTCGCGCTGCCCGACCGTGCTCTTCACAATCGGTCGAACAATCAACTGTAGACGACGTTGCTCCTCAGCTGATGGTGCAGCTGGAGATGTTGGAGACGCACGAGTTGGTCGGACAGCGCGCGTTGGAGACGCACGGGCTGGTCGGCCAGCATGCGTTGGCGCCGCTGGTGGCGCAACCGGAGATGCGGGAGACGCACGGGTTGGTCGGCAAGCATGCGTTGGCGCAACTGGTGATGCAGCCGGAGATGCGGGAGACGCACGAGTAGGTCAACCAGCGTGCGTTGGGGGACTTCGCACTCGTTGCGGATATGGCGACACCCGGATGTACGGCTGCATGTGGCCATCACCAGCAGACGACGCTTGAGGAGGCGTTTTTTGGTGTCGCGCTTGAACGAGTCCCGCTGCTGGCGAGTTATGCCTTCTTAGACTCGCTTCATTCCGCGAGCTTGGGGTAGCTAGGCTTGCGCTCTGTTCTTCATCGTCGACCATTGCGATCTATCACGAAGCTTACTCACGGAAACACTTCGATTATGCATATTTTATGAAATTACAGAGGGAGGTCGATTGACTGGCAGTTGGTTCATCCAACCGCCTTGTCCAATTTTGAGTAGAACCCACAATACCAATGCCATATTCGGAGGCCCTGGATGACTGGTACGACTTCTCCTAAAAAAGACTCAAACGCCTCTGTTGCTTTTGTCCAGATCGCGTTTTCCAAGGCGGTACAACAATTGATAGAACGCACATCGCACATTGAACGCATCGCAATGACAACTCACTCTAAAAATGGCGCTTCTGTAATTTGGATAAAACACGACGAGACTTGAATTCCCATCAATCGACGCAGTCGTCTCCTCATTCAAATTGACGTTGGTTTTCAGTCACGAAGCCTTCAAAGGCGAGTTGCATCGCCACCAGTCGAATGGCACGGACAACGAATCGAATGGCTGGTCGGTCTTCGGGATGGAGGCGACGCATGTGTTGAACCAGAGCCCACTGACTGGGTGAGAAACTACGTGGTGAAGGAGGTAGCCGTCAGCGCCGGACATGAAAGCTCACCGCGGCATCGGGCATCTCCCGTCCCCAGGGAAAAAGCGCCAGTCACAGCTTCGATTGTGCACATTCCGAATTAAAAATGTCGGACGCAAAGGTCGCGGACTGCCCATTCGCGCCCATGCATTCCGAAGCTTTCCACCTCAATGCTCCCACCGGACTTCCAAATAATGAAACTGGGCCATTTACAATAGCACTGAGACCAAAGTCCGTGAGCTTTGCTGGACCATCCTCTCCTATTAATATATTGTCGCCCTTGAGATCAGCGTGTACAATTCCACGTTCATGAAGAAATTCAAGTCCTTGCGCAGCCTCGTAGAGCTTTTCCCATGCCAATACTCGTCTCTTTGTAGAGTACGAAGTTAAGGAGGATTCTACACTTTTCAAGAAACCTGTGATCGTTCCATTTGTAGCATGCTCGCACACAAAGAACGGAACCCCAACGTGGCATGCACCGAAGAGAGCTATCACATGGGGATAATCCAGATCAAATCAAATGTCAGCTTCATGCTTTAAAATTGCCTCGCCGCCGCTTCTTCCGTCTTGACTCGAACTGGGTTCAAGTACGCGATTGACAACTTCCGGAGTCGAGTAGTTGACACCAATTGGTCTAGTTCTCGGTGCAGCTCAAGTACACGAAGCGCGTCCCTCCTACCAATTGCAAGAAGAATAGCGCAGTTCTCGCCGCGGCGCGCAGCTGATCTAACAAAGGATAGGTGAGTGCGTGCGGCGATACTCCGCCAACTTTGAACAGCTTACGGATATCGTCGACTGCGCCCAGTTCCTTCAACACAGTCAAGAATCTCTCGTTGTAGCTGCTCGGCAATATCACTCAGCCGGTCCTCTAAATGTCGGCCCATATCGATCTCGTAAAGACAGCTCGCCCCAATTTCTGTCTATGAACTGCCCTCGTCCTCTGATGCCTTTCGAATCGATTGCAGCAGGCTTTCAAGTGAATCCGGGAAGTTTAAACTTGAGTTGTGTGGAGAGCAACTTGCCTTCATCTCGCTCACAAGACGCCGAAGATCGTGAACAAGGCTCGGAAAAAATTAATTGTAATATAATAACTATAGTATTATATTGACGGAATTACTTATTATTGGCAAAGCAAGATAACCGTAAAATATGATATTAACCCCGTAATTATTATACTGACTTTTTACTACAGAAACTGGGGTCCTCAAAGCCCAGATCGGTTCCTGTGTACACTACCATCTCTTCCTACAGTCATACCAACTCACTCATTTCCATATATAACAAATAGCTCGTGCAGATTTTCCTTTCGTAATGATTTAGAAGGACCGTTCCCATTGGAAACTTCCCAAACCGAATCGTCATTCAAAGCCTAAAAATTGTTGCTATAATAATTGCAATATTTACATGTATTATTGTTGTCACCAGTATTGCAGTAACGTATTATTAGTTTTTTTAGAAACCAATACAATTTTGTTCTCTGAAATTTATTTCAGAGTATATCAGTGATCAGATTCTCCGCTCAAAAAGCATGTTTGTCAAAAATCGGAAAAATCAGCTACAGCACTAGCTCACCAGCTCATCTCCAAATCTAATAAACCTTCAAGAGCTGACAAAATAAACGTTAATTTTTGCTTTTCGTCGGAATCCTATCATAAAGCAACTTCAACCCACTAATTTTAGAGATATCGACAGTAACTTGAGCCAAGGTAACTCCAATCGCTAATATAAGAGAACTCTACTATTTGACGCTTTTGGACTTAATCCACGTACTTAAGCCGACAACAACGGTAAATTGTAACCTCTTTGTAACCCTTTAGCTCCAAAAGCTTGCTCCTTGGAGTTAGCGAGGGTTCGTGTTGCTCCAAGGAGCAATTTGCTGAGAGCCTTCATCAATTTATAGCGAGTAGCAAGGTTGCCTTTGCCAGTTTCGTTTGCTCAGATCCAATGAAAGTCAGACTGTATTCCGGCCAACGTGCAGGCGCCGTTCCGGCCGCCCACGAAGAAGAGTACTGCTGCCAGGCATCCCCAAAATACTATATAGATCTACTGATCACTTAAGAAGAAAATGAATAGCGCTATGATGATGCTGGAGGCAAACAAATAAATAATGCAGTAAGAGAAGATGACGCAGTGAATTACTGCAGT
>JAHWLE010000997.1:0-15231 GCA_024679135.1 Phytophthora foliorum
CAGCAACGGCGCCGCCGAGCCGACGGAGCAGGCGACGGTCGCGGACGTGGAAGTGGAATACGTGAGCGCCGACCTGAGCAAGGAGCTGGCGCTGCCGCAGGACGACCCGGCGTACGAGGAGATGATGCGCGTGTTCGGCAAGTTCTCGTCGGCAGAGGAGCTGTGCGGCGTGACGGACAACGAGGTGCGTCCAGGCTGCAGGATCCTCGTCCTGCTCGCAGGATTCTTAACGGGGTTTTGCTGCTTCTTTTTCAGGACGGGAAGGACGACGAGAAAAAGGGGAAGGAGGACGACGATCAGGTCGCCAAGCAGGAGACGGAGGAGGAGCAGGTGCTGTCCAAGAAGGCGCGCAAGAAGAGCAAGCGGCTGAGTGTGGCGGAGCTCAAGCAGCTCGTGGCGTATCCTGATGTGGTGGAGGCGCACGACGTCACGTCGGCAGATCCGCGGCTGCTGGTGTATTTGAAGTCGTATCGCAACACGGTGCCCGTGCCGCGCCATTGGTGCCACAAGCGCAAGTACCTTCAGGGAAAACGTGGCATTGAGAAGCCGCCGTTCAAACTGCCCGAGTTCATTGCCCAGACGGGCATCGCTGAAGTGAGGGAATCCGTTGCGGAGGATGACGAGAAGAAGAAGAACAAGCAGCGCGCGAGAGAACGCATGCAGCCCAAGATGGGGCGTGTGGATATCGACTACCAAGTGCTGCACGACGCGTTCTTCCGCTTCCAGACGAAGCCCAAGCTCACGCAACTGGGTGATCTGTACGTTTACTCTTAACTGATGGCTGGGTTTTGTGACACGGATTAACGGGATACTTGTTCGCGTTCGCAGTTACTATGAAGGCAAGGAATTTGAGGTGAAGCTGAAAGCTAAGGTGCCCGGTCAGCTCTCTGATGAGCTGAAAGCAGCACTTGGTATGGTGGAAGGCGTGCCACCTCCATGGTTATTGAATGTGCAGCGATATGGTCCACCGCCAGCCTACCCGAATTTGAAAATTCCGGGCCTGAACGCGCCCATTCCGGAGGGTGCAAGCTTTGGCTACCACCCAGGTGGCTGGGGTAAACCGCCTGTGGACGAGAATGGCCAGCCACTGTATGGTGATGTCTTCGGCAAGGCACCCGAATCAGAGAACCAGGTAAAGATCGCAGGTGTTATTTGATGATTTTCCTGCTTGATACGGCGTGCTCACAGAGGTCTTGTTGCAGGGGGAGGAAATCAATCGAGAGAGATGGGGAGAGCTGGAAGAGGAAGAAGGTTCGTGCAACAACTTGTACTTGGAGTTATGAACTTAATCTCACGCTCTGTGTTTCTTTTTTTACAGTAGAGGAAGAAGAAGAAGGAGAAGGCGAAGAAGAGGAGGAAGAGGCAGACGGTGTTGTGGAAGGCAATGCCGAGACTGAAGGCCTGGATGCAACTGGGCTGGAAACCCCACTCGTGGACGGCATCTCCAGTGTCGCATCCGGTCTCACCACGCCTGGTGTCGTGGATCTGCGCAAGGGCATCCGGTATGTTGATGTTCAGAATTTTAGTTGCTTCGGTCCACCCGCGCTAACCTAGTTCTTTGCTTGAACAGAGGAACAGAGACACCAGATGTACCACAGCAGCTTTACACGGTTCTCGAGCAGAAAGAGGTAAGGGACGACGCACAAGTCTTGCTACTGTCTAGCAACCATATTAATTGGCTTCTTTCACCTTGTAGACATCAGTTGGCACGTCACTCTACGGCTCAGGACACGCCTACGTTGTACCTGGCGGGGCCGACGAATCGAGCGGCACTCGCTCGGAGACCGGTCGGGTTCGTCGTCGCTTCGAAGACGCGCCTCCGTCGGAATCCGCCAATCCTGCAGAAGACGAGGAGGAGGCAGCCAAGAAGAAGAAGAAGGCCAAGACCGAGAAGAGCAAGAAGCTCAAGGATTTCAAATTCTAAGTGTAGGTATCATCTTGCTAGCTCCTGCAGTAGACAGCGAACGCACAACACGCCATCTAAACCTAACTGGTCACTTTTGTCATGTTCTGCCCCCCTGATAGCTGGCTGATTAAATAGCAACTGCACTCATGCAGGCGGGAGTCCCATGGCCTCGCGCAGCTCCATGATCTGTCGTCGCTCCTCGGGCGGCAGCGACTGGATGATCTCGGGCGCCAGGTTCTGCACCTGCTCCAGCAGCTCCTGTTGCTCCTGGTCCAGCTTCTCCATCAGGTCGTTCGACACGCCCTGCAGCAGCCACAAAGTGAGTAAAAGTGCACCATATTCCCCACTCTTTGCAGCCCCTTACGATGGCATTGGCAGGCGCAGGGGCCGACGCCGTGCGCTCCTTGATCAGGCCGAGACGCAACTGCCCCTGGGCGATGGCGCGCGCCAGCTCCGGGTGGTCCTGCAGCAGCCGTCGCGTCTCCGCCGGGTCGCTCTCATTACACTGCTTGAGCTGGTACACGAGCTCGTACACCTCGGCCTCGCTCAGGTCCTTGACGCTCGTCGCCTTGGTCTCCATGATGAAGAGTGAGCCATATGCTGCAGCGAAGGTCTCGCTCGTTACCATGCCATTAAACAGGTATATCGTGTGTTGAACATCAATATGATGTGTATGTGGTGTACACGACGGTTACCCATTGCCCATCCCACCGCATTGACGCTTTAGTGGCCACCCACCGGATGCTGCGTATCTCCCAGTCGTCGCTCCGCCGCTCGCAGCTCCTCGTCCGCCCCCGCCGCTTCAGCGCCGCCTCCCTCGAAGCTCCAGCAGCAGCCACAGCCAACACCCCTTCGGACGAAATGAACGTGACGCGCCACAACTTCGCCAAGTGCCTGAGCGACCTGCAGAAGGACCTCAAGCTGCCCACGTGCCGCTTCGTGGCCATCGACACGGAGTTCACGGGCCTCTCGCCCAATGAGTTCGAGCGCGAGCAGTACCTGGACACGCTGGAGCAGCGCTACCGCAAGGTCAAGCGCGCGGGCGAGAGCTTCCTCATCACGCAGTTCGGGCTCTCGACCGTGCACTTGGACCAGAAGGACCAGTTCCAGATCAAGACGTGGAACTTCTACGTGTTCCCGCGCCCCTACGGATCGCTGGACGAGCGCTTCCTGTGCCAGGCCTCGAGTCTGCAGTTCCTGTCGGAGCACGGCTTCGACTTCAACAAGTTCATTGGCGACGGCATCCCGTTCGTCAACTTGTCCAAGACGTCGGCGATGAAGAAGCGTCTGCAGCGACGCATTGATTCCCTCACGAGGGTGAACAAGAACTTGCAGCTTTCGGACGATGGCGTGGCGTTCCAGAAGGACGTGAAGGAGCAACTGGACCAGTGGATTAGCGGCGGGGCCAAGAAGGGCGAGAAGCTGCTGGTGCCCACGAGAAACTCCTTCTACTCGATGATTGTGCACGAGACTGTGCGTGCGAAGGCGAGCTACCTGTTCTCGGAGAGTGCTGAGGGAGGTGTGGAAGTGTCGTACGTGTCCAAGAAGATTAAGGAGGAGCTCATTGCTGCCAAGGTGAAGGAGATGGAGCGCGAGATGGACGAGGCTATTGGCTTCTCCAAGGTGATTGAAGTGTTGAGCGAGAGCAAGCTGCCTGTTGTCGGCCACAATGCACTGCTCGACTTTGTGTACGTCTTCCACCAGTTCTACAAGCCACTCCCGGAGACGCTGGCTGATTTCAAGACGCAGTTGCTCGAACTGTTCCCCACCATCTACGACACCAAGCACGTGACGCTGCGCTCCCCTCTGGGAGACAAGCTAAAGTCCACAGGCCTGTCATCGCTGTTCGAGTACATGCGCGAGAACGTCAAGCCGGAACCCGAGAGCTTGATTCCCAGCGACGAGCGCTTCGACACGTACCGTCAGGCGCTCAAGGCAGAGGCTGACGGCAACGAAAGTTTGCTGTGCCACGAGGCCGGCTTCGATGCGTTCATGACGGCTGTGTGCTTCTTAGGGTTGCTGGCGCACGATGCCAAGGGAGAGCTACCGAACCAGTTGGTGCCGAAGGAAGGAAGCTCTGCTCGCCTTAAAGTGCGTCTAGAGGAGCTGGAGAGCTTCAAGAACCAGCTGAACCTGATGATCTCGGATCAAAGCTTCCTGGACCTGGGCAACGTCTCGCAGACGATCGACCGCACTCGTGTGTACCGCGTGAGCAGCACCACAAAGCGAAGGATCCAGCACGTGCGCATGGAGGACGTGTTCAAGTCGTCCAAGGTGCAACGTATCGTGCGCGAGAGCGACCAGGACGCCTTCGTGGTGCTCACGGAGCCCGCGGAGGCGGTGAACGACGAGACCAAGGCAGAGTTGGGTGTGAACATCACCACATACGACGACCACGTGGCTGCCCAAGCCGAGAAGAGCCGAGTGGAGAAGGAGGAGGCTGACCGCAAGCTCTTCGACAAGATCACTGCGGCCCGCGCAAGTGGCGAGACTGCCACTGCATCCAGCACCGATACCACTGATGGTCTGTCCGCGTGGAATCGCTGCACCATTTCATAGATCCGTAGCTAGAGGAGAAGGATGTTTTGTCTGTAAGCTGTTGCAAAGAGAGCGAGCAGTAGCTGGGTAGCGCTGTAGCAATAGAGACCTTCTTGAGGTGGACGCTCTCCGTACCGACCATTCATCCGACACGTTCACGGCATAAAACCGTTTTGCTCGCATGAGCATCGAGAGCGACAGCGAGCCGCGCAGCGTGCGCGCAGCAGCTGCAGCGTCGGCCTCCACTGCTCGCAACAAGTGCGAGACGAAGCGGGCGGAGGTGCAGCGACTGCGGGAACGTCTGGACAAGGTCCGAGCCGGCGAAGACGACGAAGACGCGCTGCTGCTGGTTGGGCAGCCACTGGGGACCACCGACCCGCTCTCGTGTCTCTGTTGCTGCCAGTTCAAGCGACTCGGACACTGCTACGTGAGTGGACTGCAGTGTGGAAGGAGTTAGTGCAAGTCTAACGTTGTGGTGCTCAGATTCTGCATGAACGACGAGAGACGGCGGCTGATGGCAGCGTGGACACGAAGCTGGTGATTGTGGGCCCCCACTGGATCGGGGTTCTCGTGACGCTGGGTATCATCCTTGTATCTACCAGCATGTTCCTCTCTCAACACGTGGGGGTCATGCCTTGGTACGACACGTTGATCACGTTCGGACTCTGCGGCATGACGCTCTACTATCTCTTCCAGACCACGTGCACCGACCCGGGTATCGTTCGTCTGCAGAAGCAGAAGGAGACGTCACAGACCGAAGAGGAGAGCGAGGTGGCCGAGTTGGAAGCTGGACGTCTTCCTACAGCGGAAGGTTTGATGGAGATGGCGACAGCTCCTCTCGACGGACCTCGACGTCCGTCACGACGTCGGTTCTGCGATATCTGCGGCATCGAGCAGGACCGCTCCACCGGCCACTGCGAGGACTGCGGAGTGTGCGTTGCTGGGTACGACCACCATTGTCCGTGGATGGGCAAGTGCATTGGTCGAGGCAACATGCACGCCTTCAAGATGTTCAACGTGTCGTGGGTCATCTACGTGACGTTTGTGCTGTTCGTGGCCATCACGAGTGTCGATTGGGGCCATGCAGTTGTGCAGACGCTGCATCGAACAGCGTCAGGAGCATGGGCCCCGACTGGTACGCCAACGCAGAACTAGAACACAAGCAGCAACAACGCTGTACGCCAGTACACAGTTAAGGTGCTTGGTGCTTTCTAATATATTACGTTGTTTACTTGGCCTCGCCGTTGGCAGCCTGCTTCTTGTGTTTGTTTTTCTTGCGCTTCTTCTTCTGCGACGTACCCGCCGATGCAGCACCGTTTGAAGTAGCAGGTTCGGGCTGCTTGGGCTTCTTCTGCTCCTCCTTCTTAGCAGGGGTCTCAGTCGGCTTCGACTTCTTCTGTTCCTCCTTCTTGGCAGGAGGCGCAACGGTAGTCTTGACCTTCTTCTCCGGCACTTCCTCGGAATCACTGGACGATACCTGAAGGAACAAAAACCGAAAGTCAGCATACCAGTTCCTACTTCCACAGCTCTTCACTACACATGCAGAACACGCATCGACATGGATGTTGCACAGTTATGACTCGTATGATTCCGACGGGAAAGACCACAAGAGCCTTTTACGAGCGCAATAGGCAGGCACCGCTTAAATTGCCACCTCACCGGAGCAAACCTTCCCCGAATGCTGCCTCTCCCCTTCACGCGCCCCGGACCCCACTCCTCCCGCCATCGTTTCCGACAAGCAGTTAGGAAGCAGAGAACGAGGACACAAGAGAGCTGCAGACATCGGATCACAGCCGCACCCAGCACAAATGAGGCAGCCACAGCGCCCACCCTACGCCCACACGGAGACAGCCTTAAGGACCATGCGCGAGTATTGAGACGAGAAGAACTCTCGCCATAAAAGCATACACTTTCCTATCCCATCCGGTCTGGACCCCCGAGATATCGAGAAAAGGATCTCGGGGGTAATTTACAGATGGGGGACTAGCTACCCCAATCGACCAATTGAACGCACCTCATCCCAGCTCTTAGCCGGTTTCTTCTCCTCCTTCTTGTCCTCACGAGCACGTTTCTTGCTCTTCTTGGCCTCAGTCTTAGTGGCTTCCACCTTGGGCGTCTCCTCCTCGAAGACCGGACCCGGTTGGAAGTAACCCGTGAGGTTTACGGCACCTGAGCCCTTGGCCACATAGAACTTGACCTTGTGGCCAAAGACCAGGTCCAGCTTCACCTGCAGCGGCTGGCTGCCGCCTCCCACGTGGGCCACCGCGCCCTTCCAGGAAGTGCCATCGAGCTGCTGCGTCTCGAGGCCGAGCGCCAGCTGCGCGTCCTCACGGTTGGACGCGCTGCTCGTGGCGTTGCACACGTTGAGCACGAAGCCCTCGGGCACCTCCACGAGCGCCGCCTTCGTCTCCGTCACCTCGCATCCCCAGAACGCCATGATACACGGACGATGACCGAGTTGATAATGAGCAGCAGACCACTGGCCATCGAGCAGCTACAGTTGGCTCGTTTTTGGCCAATAGAAATGAGTGGTGCGGAGGATGGTGTGTCGTACTTAATATGTGACGTGTGCAGGTTGAAGTGGGAAAAACAACCTCATTCTCCAGAGGCAGCCGACTGTTGTGCACCGAGTACGACCCGTGTGCAGCTCCGACGGCCACGAAAGGATCGGGTGGGGAGTGTACTACGACTGGCGTACGAGTCATCGACTTCTGAAGGCACTGGACTCAAACCCTTTGTCTAATATAGCGTCACATATTAGGGATCCGCAAGAAAGTGGGGTCTGCATCTCGAGTGAAGGAAGCAACAACACAAGCACATCGACTGGAGTAAGTGAGGTTAGCGGTGCGAGCAGCTCGCCGATATCGCCTTCTCTGCCTGAGCAGTTGTGGTTGCATTCCCTTGTACTTTCAACGAAAACGGCGTTGAAGATGACAGCTAGTGAGGCAGACTCGTCTACTTTAGTTCCAACGGCGGCACGTGCCCCCAAAGAAATCAACCTGTGTCTAAGACGCAAAAGGTGTAAACTTCGCTTGCACTTCTTCGCAGCACTGTACTTTTATGGCCCTCCAGCTACGTGTGCGAGGACCACCTTGTTTCAGCCGGCACAAGAGAACGCAGAGTTGTCACCAGCCGGACACTTTCCAGTCAATACCAAGCACGTTCAGATACTTGCGTCCTTTTGACGTCGGCACCACGAACAGCAAACAACAGGCGGAATCAAGCGCAAGTACACACGTATGCACCCACTCACGTAGAAGCGAGCGGCTGGAAGAAGATCGACTATCGCGCTGCCGGTGTGTCAGTTCATTTTCCAATTTGCACAGAGCAATTCACTTCACCCAGCACCTTGCTCCTAGCCCACCACCACCTCGATGATGAACGCCGTCTTCCTCGTGCTCGCTGCTATCGCTGTCGCATCGGCCAACGCTGGTCACATCGTTCAGTCGACTGCCGCTAGCAACAGCAGCGAGTGCTCGTATGCGTGCCCCGACGTATATGTGCCAGTATGCGGTTCTGACGGCGTGACCTACCCGAACGAGTGCTCCCTGAATCTCGTGAACTGTGAAAACCAGGACCAGGTCACTCAAATGTCGGATGGAGAGTGCTCACCCACCGGTTCGATATCCTCGTACGAGGGTAGCGGCAGCACGGTGTGCTCCGAGGTCTGCCCGATGGTCTACCAGCCTGTTTGCGGGTCAGACGGCGTGACCTACGGCAACGACTGCATCCTAGGCATCGCTCAGTGCAAGAGCGGTGGCGCTATCACGCAAGTGTCGGATGGACAGTGTCCCAGCTCTTCATCTTCCTCTGGAACTGGAACCACTGGTTGTCCTGAGGTGTGCATCGAGATCTACAAGCCCGTGTGTGGTTCCGATGGCGTCACGTACGCTAACTCGTGTTTCTTGGGCATCGCCACCTGTAAGGACCCGAGTATCACTCAAGCTAGTGATGGAGCTTGCGTCGCGAGTGAAGGAAGCTACGGTACCAGCAGCGATTCGGTCAGCTCGAGCGAGGAAGGCAGCGCTTACGGTGATGGTTCATCGACAGCTTCGTCGTCGTCTGGCTGTCCGAGCGTGTGTTTCACTCTGTACGCACCGGTCTGCGGTTCCGATGGAGTCACCTACGGAAACGAGTGCAACTTGGAGGTCGCGAGCTGCAACCACCCCGAACTGCACATCACGAAGGTGTCCGACAATGCCTGCTCGTCTGCCTGCGAGACACAATTCTAAGCGGTTTGCACTGAAGTGGGCCAGCCTGGTGCAGTGTAAGAGGCTAAGTAGCGATGGCGTATAATTCCTCAGTCGCAGACTAGCGAAAAATGTGACGTGTGCAAGTTGAAGTGGTACCGTTTGGTGTAAGTCGCAATTTTAGTTTCGTTCGCATAACTTGCTCGGTAGTTTGAGTGGTTTCGTGAAACTACCAGTACGTTGTTCTTTAATAACTACCACGAACAGCAAAATGACAGGCCTGCCTAGCGTCTGGTCCAGTAGGCTTTCCCGTGCGAGGAGACGTGCGTTTCCTGAATCAACCAAGTGGATGGAGCGCGTGCCCTCTTCCGGTGCCCCCAGTACAACTGGACGAGTAGAGATCGATCATTCTCCAATTCACCAGACCTGTACCTCTCCAAGATGAAGTTGACAACTTGTCTTTTACTCGGTGCTGTTGCCATAATGGCCACCCATGCTGATACTCAGGAGTTAAGCTACAGATCTTTGGTGTCCACGATGAACGAAAGTCCAACGGATGGCAGCGGCAAGGCATGCTCCGATGTGTGCCTGATGATCTACAAGCCCGTCTGTGGGTCGGACGGCGTTACCTACTCCAACGACTGCACCCTCGGAGTTGCTCAGTGCAAAAGTGACGGCGTCATCACCCAAGTATCGGATGGCGAGTGCTCCGGGATGTCTTCGTCTACTTCGGAAGATGAAAGTACTGGATGCTCAGAGGTGTGCATCGAGATACTTAAGCCCGTGTGCGGTTCTGATGGCGTCACGTACCCCAACTCGTGCTTCCTGGGCATTGCTACCTGCAAGGATCCCAGCATTACGCAAGTTAGCGAGGGAGCCTGCACTACGACCGAAGAGAGCCCCGATACTAACAGCACTTCCACTGACCCAACCGAGGAGACCAGCGAAGACACTACGACGCCATTGAAACCAACTTTGCCTTTGTGCCCAGACGTTTGCCTGACCCTCTACGCACCTGTCTGCGGCTCCGACGGCATCACATACAGCAATTCGTGCAAGCTGGGAGTCGCTAGTTGCAACCATCCCGAGCTCCATATCACGAAGGTTTCTGACAGTGGCTGTTCATCCGAGTGCAAGTCGCATCTGTGAAGAGCATCTAACTAAGGGCGTTGGGCAAGAATTGCATAGTTATCTCATCTGACGAACACGCTTCATGTTTGTTGCATTACTCTGGTTGTGTGCTGCGAAATTCTGAGTCGTGAGCAAGCTGAAGTGATCCATCACGCCTTCGCACGCCCTTTGCCGGCAAAAGCAGCAAAACTTGGCAACGTTCCTCGCTTTGCCTTTCGGACTTGAGTTTTGTTATCTAAACGACGACGGCGATACGCGGCTTGAAGACGCAAAACTGCGGCATACGCGTAACTATCGCGGTACAACTCAAAAACACCGTGATCTGGCGGATCAGGAGACATCTTGTAGAGTCTGATGCTGTAGTAGTATTTGGTCTGCGTTCGCAAGTCCAGACACTCGACCCACTCATCTTGGTCTAGAAGTTTAGCGTGAATCTTTTGCTTCCCACGCCGTTCGAGCTCAATTCTCGTGCATACATCAGCTTGTAGGGTTTCTGCGATGAGCTCTTGCACCACGATTGGGATGTTCTTTTGAGCAACATGAGCCCCGTCAAAGTCATCGGGTCGATCCAGTGTGATTGATTGGTACAGGCGATTGTAAAAGTAGTCAATGCCGTCCTCGGTCTCGCAGCGGAACCACACGTTCTCTTTTGGAGTGCGTTTCGGGGGTGTCACGAGCGTTTGTACTGCTTCGTAGCCATCAAACCCAGGAAGGCAATGCTCAATCATGTGCAAATAAGCTGCGCATGCTCTTGCCCAGTCGCGCAAACACGCATAGGCAGGTAAATGGTGCCAGCAACGATGTTGCCCAGGAGGAGCCAACATTGTCGCTACCCCGAGCAATTCGCACACGCGGTCCAGATTCGCCACTGTCAACGCGTACGGCTTGGTGAACAGCCCAATCGGTTCGTTGTGTGACATCCATTCCCAACCATTAGAGTGAGCATCGATGTTCTTGACGATCCAAAGTCCCCAGCAAGTTTGCCACATGTCCTCATCATCAATTGTAGACGGCAGGGGCACATCAAAAAGCAACAGTACAGCCTGGACAATGGACACTACAGCTTTGTGCGGCGGCATATCCCACGACAACGGATCGAGAAACTGCTTCTTCGGCTGTTCTTGAAGAGCGATGATGCAGTCATCCACGCGTGACACTACCCATAAGCAAGACAAGATCGAAACTATTAAACGCGAACACGATTGAAAGTGTAAGAACTTACCAATGTTGGACGCATCCACGAAGCCCCACTCTGGATCGAGATATTGCATTTTTGCGCCGAGATCTCCCAGCAGAATCGATGCGAGCGCTGTATCATCGCTATCCTCGTGTTCTGCTACCAAAGTCAGTAAACGTTGATACATGGCGCTCTCGGCGTCATTTTCAGGGCTATCTTTCTGGAAGGAACGCTTCCACACATTCAGCACAAGCTTGTGCCCATGCTCTACCTGTCGTGACGCTGGGTCTTCAGCAAACGGTTCAATCTCCATCAGTTATGTCTGTGAAGAGCTGTGCTCACGAGGATGGAGGTGAATATGAGACTTTATTCTTGGCTAGTCCTGCACAACGTTCAACGCGGGTAGCGTACTTTAGAGTGGGGCAGACTGTGAGCTGAGGGCCATGGTCGGTCGCACAAGCAGGCAGCATTGATTGTGCGTGCGAGTTTAGATCGATCCATGGGCTCCAGCCAGCTAGCATCGGCCAATATCACCAAGGTGCCACACGTCTTAGTCAACAACGACTCGAGCTCCAGATCCATCGCCACCGCCCGTGGCATAAGCACCGATCGTGGAAACGAGAGCGCGTGCCTTAAGCAACATTTCGTCATATTCGTCGTCACTATCCGAGAGTGTCACAATGGCACCACCGGCGCCGAGCGTCACGCTGTTGGGGGTCACGATAGCTGTGCGGATAATAATGTTCAGGTCACAGCTACCGTCGATCGACAGGAAGCCAAGTCCTCCAGAATATACACCACGTGGGGCACGCTCGAGCTCTCGAATGATATGCATTGTACGCTTCTTCGGAGCACCGGTCATCGAGCCACCAGGGAATGTGGCACGCAGCACATCCACTACGTCTGCATCCTCACGACACTGAGCACGAACCGTGGTCACGAGCTGGTGCACAGTGGCGTACGTCTCGACACCCATAAGCCGCGGTACATGCACGGATCCGACACGTGCTACGATGCCGAAGTCATTGCGTACGAGATCGGCGATCATCATGTTCTCGGCGCGGTCTTTCTCGCAGTCGGCAAGTTCCTCAGCAATAGCAGCATCCTCCTTCGGATCACGACCGCGGGGGCGTGTTCCTTTAATGGGCTTTGACTCCATCCAACCATCAGCTTCAACCCGCAAGAATCGCTCGGGTGACGAGCAGCAAAGAGCGTAGGTATCCGCTAGCGCTTCGGGCCCATCAAACTTGTTAAGCGAGTTTGGTGCGTGGAAGCGGTCATTCGGGTTGCTGAGGTAGAACCCAGCAAATGGTGCTGGGTTTCGGCGACGCAGCATACGATAGAACGCCAACGGATCGCGCAGAGCATACTCGGCACGCAAGTGGTTAGTCAAGCAGACTTCGTACGTCTCACCTGCACGGATCAGCCGCTGGATTTCCTCGATATCAGCGACATATTGCGCGCGGCTACGGGAAGGTCGGAAGATAACTTCATCCTTCCCGGCATTGCTGGTGGATTGCAGTGCAAAGCTTGCATCAGACTTCTGGCGGAAAGTGTCGACAAGCTGCTTCAGTTGAATCTTGATTGCATTGTGCCAGTCTTGATTCACATTTTCGCTTTCACCCACCGACTCACTCAGAGAAAGCGAGTAGATAACGTTGTCGCGGTGGTCAAACACCAGCGTTCGGTCAGCGAACAAGAACGACGAATCCGGTGCACGTTCTCCGTGCACATCGATCTTGTCGTTGAATAGTTTCTTGCCTTCTTGCTCACTTCCCAGCACTTCGTATCCAAAGTAGCCTACAAATCCACCACGGAACGCGAAGGGCAGCTCGATGTTAGCCCCATGCTCACGCTCACCATCATTAAACAGGATGTCATGGGACTTATACGCTAACGTCACTTCTCGCACATGAGTCAGGATATCTTGCCCCGGGAAGGTCTCCACTTGTTCGCTTTCATCATGGCGGCGACGCAGGCGAAGTTCCACCTTGGCAACATCGTATTCAACGCAGTAGCTCATGGGTCCGCTGTCGTCGCCCATCATCGAGCACCGCGACTGGATAGCTGCGGCAGAACCAGCGACTGTATTGTGGTTGCTGCTGTCAAGCCAAAACGATCGCTTCGAATTCCCGTACAGGTGACCAAACACAAACTCGGCGAGCTCGAGTGATGCAAGTCCGCTCGAAGCGCGTTCAACACGAACGCGACAGCTTGGCGTCACCCCAGATTGACTGCTACACCCCAGCAGCCTCGATTCCGACGCAATCCGCTCAGGGTGGTTGCTATGATGCAGCAGACACTTCGAGGGGCCTTGAGCGAGCGTGATATCCCGGAAGTTCTGGAAGAGCTGGTAGCCAAACTCGCTGCACACGGCCTCCGGGTGGAATTGCACGCCAAACTGCTGCTTCGTACGGTGTCGAACGGCCATAATAACTCCATCATCCGTCTGGGCAATCACCTCCAGTTCCTCCGGCACGTTTGACGGGTCAATCACGAGCGAGTGGTATCGCACCACCTCGAATCCGTTGGGCACATGAGCGAAGAGCGACCGGTCCGTCCGTGTTGTCTCCTCGAAGTAGACTCGACTGGTGCGTCCATGCATGACCTCCTCGGCCTCCACCACTTGGCCACCATAGGCCTGAGCCAGTCCCTGATGTCCCAGACACACGCCGAGCACTGGCACCGCAGCGTGACGAATGGCGTCCGCACACATGCCGAAGTCCTTGGGCTCCGCCGGGTGGCCCGGGCCTGGAGAAAGCACCACGTTGAGCTCCAGCTGCACATCTTCAGCAATTGCACTCGTTTGGGCCACGAAATGGTCCCATGCAGCAGCGAATTGTCCTCCGAAGTCGTCGTTCTTGACCACCAGGACACTGCTGCCGTTCACCTGCGCCAGCATCTGCGAGATGTTGTACGTGTACGAGTCGTAGTTGTCGATGACCAGCGACGCCACTCGACGCGGCTTCTTAGCGGCCACGGAGGCCCTTTCGGCCGCTGCGGGGGCCGGCACATCGTCCATGGACGCCACCATTGCGAACAGTGAGAGGTTTTGTGCTTATCGGAGCTGCTCGAAATGGTGTACAACGCTACGTCAGCCGCGTCTGAAGTTTGGTTTTGGCCAATCGTAGAATTTTATTTGGCATTTTAGCGAATGGGAAGATGGCGTGCGTGGCCAGGAACGTGCCATTTGAGTGGCGAGGAACTGGTGGCGGCGACGCGAACACAAGTTGAAGTCGGCTCCAATGCGATGTTATTGCCATGCAACTATAAAACTATGGTACGCCCGCTGTGTGTACAGGTTTTCCATCAATCGTCGTCCTCCTGGCCCCGGTTCTTGTTCCGGTTCCGGCGTCGCCGCTTGAGTTGGCTCTTGGACATCTTCACCTCGCCGTCGTCCTCGTCCTCGCCGCGGCTTTTGCCAGGTTTCTGCTTGATACGCTTGCGCTGGAACGAATTGGGCAACGGGATGTCGTCCTCTCCGATGACTTCACGCTTACGCTTGCCGATACGCACCAGCTCAACCTCAAAGTGCAGCGTCGAGTTGGGCGGGATCTTGTCGCCCTTGCCGCTCTCACCGTAGCCCAGCTCCGGCGGGATCGTCAGCACACGCACACCACCGGGACGCATCGTGGCCAGACCTTCTTCCCATCCGGCAATGACCGATCCAGTGCCGTACGTCGTAGTGAGCATACCCTTGCCAAACACCAGACCGTCACGTCCAAGACGACCACGGTACTTGACTGTCAGCATGTCGCCTCCATACGGCAGTTTGCCCTGCCCGATACGCTGGTCCTGAATCACCAGCCCGCTCTTGGCAGTCACTTCACTGCCAGCGTTCTCCTCGTAGGCGGAAGCGAGCACCTCGCGCGCCTTCATCTCGTCCTCCTGCTCCTGCGTGAGCTGCTTGGCCTGCTCCATGGCCTCCTGTCTCTTCTCCTTCTTCTTCTGTTTTTCCTTCTTGCGCTTCTCGCGCTTCACTTCCGCCTCCTTGTCCTCTCTGTCGTCGTCCTTCTTCAGCTGCTTCTGCTCCTGCCTCTTCCTCTTGGCAGCTTCCTGTTGCTCGACCACCTGCTGTTCTCTGCGTCGCTCCTCCTCCTCATGGCGTTTCTTGGCCTCTTCTGCCTCTTGCAGGGCCGCGTCGGCCGCCTGCTTGGCGGTCAGCCCCTGCTTCTTGAGCTTGGCCTTGCGCTTCTTGAGCTGCGCGCGACTGAGGCCGAGCACGGGCTCCTCGTGCGTCTCGTCGTGGGCCCGCGCGCCTTCCTCCATGTGGTCCTTGGCGCACAGCT
>JAHWLE010000998.1:0-15224 GCA_024679135.1 Phytophthora foliorum
GCGTGCACGCCGCGTCCAGATTGGGGCGCGTTGCAGGACGCGACGGTCGTCACGACGGCCGTGGAGCAAGCGCGCGCGAGTGAGCGCATCCTCTCGAGGAACTGGAGCACTATAGCCAAGGTGGACGCCATGGCCGCGGAATTGGTGCAAATTCGCGCGCGCGACCACGCCGGGGACACGCTAGCGTCCGAGCAAAAGAAACTCGCGCAGTTGCGCAAAGAAATTGCGCGACTGCAACTCGAGGCGGGAGGGGGAAAGTAACAGAGTATACTGACGGATGCACTACAGTTACAAAAAGTGGAGCGGCACTACTTGGTCGTCCGACGGCTCCACGAGCGCGGCGAGTTCCTCGGTTAAGTCCGCGTCACTCCAGTGCGAATAGTCCAAGAAGGGCGAGCACTTTGGCTCTTCGCAGCTGGGGGCGCCAAAGTCCACGACCACGCGCGAAGATTTGCGCGTCAACGAGACGCCCGACGGGTGGAAGGACAGTTGCAGTTGGTCTTGGCATATGGTGTAGCCATTTTCCGCAAATTCGCGCGCGACGCTGAGCGTGTCGCTGCAAAACGCCAGCGGCAGCGCGGTCACGGGCGATGCAAATTGCGGGGTTTTGCACTCGACTTGCACCGGGATGGGCTCCAACGCGAGGGTTGCAGCGGGTTTGCACTCTGGCTTGGCGAGTTGCGGCGTGGGCACGAGCTCCTGCACGCGGTCGAGCCAGTGCTGGAAGCTTTTGCGGCGTTTGCCGGCCTCGTCGTCCGCCCAGTCGCGCAAAAAGTCGTTGCGCAACTTGCAAATTTCGCGCTCGAGCTGCTCGAGCTGTTGCGGCGAGAGCGTGTTGCCTTTTGCGGGCCGAAACTTGCTTTTGCCTTGGAAGCCGCGGCCGTGCAGCTGCTTCTTGGAGATGCGCATGGGGCAGCAGTTGAGCATTTGCGCGAGCCACGAGCGCAAGGACGTTTTGCAGTCCACGTTTGCGAGCAGGCCGTCCCGAAAAAGTTGCACCAATTTGCGCAAATACGCGTCTTCGGCCTGGCTCCACTTGCCGTAGCGGACGGGCACGTTCTGGTCGCGTGCGCTCTGCAGGAAGGTCAAGCCACGGTCAGTAGGCGCCTCGTGGGCGGGGGACAGGTGGGGCGCGAGGCTCACGGCGGTCAGGAAGCTGCTGCGGGCCTTGGGGCTGCCGAACAAGGGGCTGAGCGACCGCTTGGCGCCCGATTTGCGCCAATTTTTGCGGCGCTCTTTGCTCATTTTTTTGCGGTTGCTGGACGGTGAGGCGCAACTTGTAAAGTGGCGATGGAAGTGCGCGGAGGTTTTTGCGGTTTGGCGGTGGCTTGACCTCCCCTGTCGCTTTGCGCTGGCCCAGATAGTCGGTTCGAGGTGGCCGATTTTGTGGCGCTGGCGAGTGGAGACTGCATTGTGCAGCTGAGAAAGGGGAAGCAGTGCGTGCGAAGGCTGGTATGGTGGTGCTCAAGTGTCGAATTGCACAGTGGAACGGTTACGACCACTTCAAAGGAAGATACGCTTGACAACCATGAAAAACGATCTTTGCCGCTGCACCGTGTGTGAGGATGATCGGAATGGATACACTCGGCTCGTTGCTTTCTGTGTTGAGCGCTTCCCTCTCCAATCACGTCCAAGGTTTTGAGATCCAGTAGCGCGTGCGAACTTGTGGTCCAGCCATTTTTCGTGCTGGTTTCTTCGTAGCTTAGTCAGTGGTGATCCGTCAACGAACGCGTCATTTTCGACTTGCACAAGCATTTCGACGACGTGGCAAATGGACGAAGCCGGATTAAGGACGCGCCAGCTGACGGCGCCAACACAAACTTTGCTCAAGAAATCGACGGAATACGTATATGTACAGGCACCTCAGATGGATCGCAAGATGCGACACGTTTCCGTTAGCCGAAGGGTCCACAACCAAGCAAAGGCAATAGCCGGTTTGACAAGTTGAAGTGCTTCGCGATCGTTTCATGCATCGTACCTAGTCGAATTATCACGGTACACGGTATCCTTTCCGATATCAGATTTCGGGTCACATGGCGCGACGTAGGGAGACCAAGGTGCAGTTAACGCTCGCAACTGTGCGCGCGGCCTTCGAGCAGCAGACGCCGCTGGCGGTCAAAGACGCGCTGGGCGTCATCCACGAGGCGCAATTCCTCATGAACCTGGAACCCAACGTGGTGTCCGTGCCGCAACAAGCTTCAACTTATGGTAAATATACAAGTTGCCTTTTTTGCAGTAGGTACACCCGTTTGAACCGAATCTGGCGTGTTCCTTTTGCGCAGTGTTTGGAGACATTCACGGCCAGTTCTACGACCTCATGCAGTTAGTGGACGCCGTGGGAGTTGCCGAGCTGGCAGGTGCGTGCTACTGGCTACTGTGAGCCAGTCTCTGTGTCTGACGGCTGAAGTTTGCCTTCCCCAGAGCGGGACGTGCAGCTGGTGTTTCTGGGAGATTACGTGGACCGCGGAGCCTTCTCGTGCGAAGTCATGCTGTATCTGCTGCTGCTAAAAATCCGCGTACGTTCACCAACGTAATCCAGTCTTGCTTTTGCGTTGACCCATTTCACTATTTTGTAAATTTGCAGTTTGCAGACAAAGTCGTGTTGCTTCGGGGGAACCACGAGTGTGAATCTATCTCGTCCTTTTATGGGTTCCGGAGCGAGTGTACGTAGTGAAATTCCTGTGATCTCTTTCTCCCCTAACAATTGTATATTTTTTTGGTTAGGTCGTGTCAAGTATGGGATTTCAGCATACTACCACTTTTTATCCTGTTTCCAGTCGATGCCAGTGGCTGCCATTTTGTCCACTTGTCGTGGGGAAATCATGTGTGTGCACGGAGGTCTGTCCCCCGACCTGAAAACGATCCAAGATATTCAAGCCATTGATCGACGGCGGGAAGTCCCTACCACTGGGATATTGTGCGATCTGCTGTGGTCGGACCCGCAGACGCCGCACGTGGACATAGAAGTGGACACTCACGCGTCCTGGGAGCCGAATCAGGTACATTTTTAGCAAAAGTGTCCACCATTTTCTGTATCTTAACCCATATGTACGGTTGTAGGCTCGTGGCTGCTCGTACTACTTCAACGCGGCCGCCATCTTTGAGTTCTTAGCTGACAACCAGCTGCTCTCACTGCTGCGGGCACACGAGTATGAAGATGAAGGTTACATGTTGCACTTCAACTCGGAGGAATTCCAAAAGCTGGACAAGAGGAGAGACAAGTCCATGCCTCCTCTCATCACAATCTTTTCAGCGCCAAATTACTGCGACAGCTACGCAAACACGGTACGTTGTGTGCTGATCAACTGTGAGTCAGCAATTTGTGTATTCACCTGGATGTGTAGGCTGCGTATTTGCTCGTCCAGAATGACCCTTTTTCCTGGCAAGTCGAGCAAATTGAGACGGTGGGCCATCCAGCTCCACCTATTATTGCAAATGCCGAGCGAGGCTCGGATATGTGGCGCTTATTCAACCAGACACTCCCATTTCTTCCTGCCAGCAAGGAATTCTTCGAGGAAGTTTTGTGGCTGGCAGATGGCCAGCGAGCCCAAAAGAGTGTTCTTGTTGCACCTAGTTCTCCTGTTGATCACGTCCACACGGACACTACCGGTAGCAGCACTGAAGCAGAAAACGAAACTCCTGCAGGTAGGACAGTTGCTATCGACCTGCAAAAACCTTTTAACTGAGATATTTTTTTTTTGATGTAGAACGGCGTCGACGAATGACGAGCGAAATGCACCCGCAGGCTATCAGGAAGGTGTTGGATGATGAAGTAAACAAGTGGGAGCTAGTCGAAGATAACGCAGCACACGTTTCAGGACAAGAATTCCCTCCTCGAATCCATCGGAGACCATCCCTGAGCAATGTGGAGGAGAAGCAGACCCCCGATGATCGCCCGAATGTAAGTAGAAGAGTTTGCGCGAAAAAGTGATTCGTGAGGCTGTTTGCTCATGTTTTTTTGCCGGTTGCACGGTAGCTACTTACTGCACAAGAGCTCGACACAATAAAACTGATGTTTTCATTGATGGACACCGACGGCAGCCTGGAGTTGAGCTCTGCCAAGGTGTCACAGTTCATCCTCAACATTTTAGGTGCGTGCATTACTTTTGTATTACATTACATTATCGCGACTTTTCTAACGCGGATTCTTGTGCAGGTGAAAAGATTAGCATTGCAGATGCTGATCGATATCTGGATGCTCTGGATTACGACCGAAATGGCGTCGTGGACTTTGCAGACGTTCTCTCGTGGGTAGCTGTTATGAAGGCAAACCACAACAAGCACGAATCCAGCAGCCTCTTGAGCTGGTCCACACTGCAAAATGGTGTACGCGTGGTAACACGCGAATTCAACTTCACCAAGGTGTTCCTGTGGCTGGCATTCGGCTGCCTGCTTCGGGATATCATCGTTCCAAAGCAACGAAAAATGATCAAGTCATCGTCCGTCCGACTGCTCGGCTCCGCTTCGCTTGTTCTGTACATGGTGGGGCTGTTTTGTGAAGGTGACACTGGACGCAAACGTTGGCCGACGCTTTCGTCGTTGCAACAAGCAATCTCGATGCTCAAGCAGAGATTCGTAGCAAAGTGAAGCGGGTCAAACATACGGCTCGATAGCGCAAGGCTGGTGCTTTACTAACTTTAATCTTCCTCTTCAATCTCGAATTCTAGCTCTTCCTCGAGCTCAATCTCTGGGATGTCACTGAAATCGACAGTGATGCCTAACTTTTCCACAGCCTGGGTGAGATACGTTAGCGTCACCTTCCTGTCACGCGACTTGTGCTGATCCTGGTGCTTTCTGTTTTCGTGCAGGCAGTGCTTGCATAATGTCGGGTTTTCGCTGTTCGGCTGGAACCCTGGGCAAATGAGGCCCGTCGTGCAGATTGTACACTTCGGGAAGTTTGCGTTCAAGTGTGCGATAATGGTCGCGTGCTTGCCTTGTCGAATTCGCTCGAGTTGATCGCGTTTCTCGTCCTTGACCACGCTCGTCTGGCGAATTATGCTTTCGGCTTGCTGCAACTGTTCCTGCTTTCGGCGCTCCACCTCTTCTCGGCTAGCACCGATGTATGGCTTGGTGGCAATCAACGTGAACTCACGACCACACGCGACTATTCCAAAGCATTTGGGTAGTTAGTACAAGCTCGAGCAGATAGTGAACAAATTTGATGAATCGCACTTGAGCAGGGGCGACCGACAAAGTTCTCCATTCCTTCTACTAGCCCAGGTACAGCGCAGAAATTCTCCTCCAAATCTCCGAGTTCTTCGGGTCTTCCTAGACACCCGTTGGTGTTGCTGCCCCACGTGAAAACCTGTTGGATCGAGTTGCAGTCACTGTCAGCTAGATGGTAAGACAGCGTTAGTGCTGCATTCAGTGCAGGGATATGACCTCATCGTCCACAGAGAGAGCCGCATTATGATACATGCCAGCACAGACTTTCTTTATCAGCGCATGGGTTGTCAGGAAATCGGTCACGAGACCTGGTGTCGTGGAAATCTGCTTGCCACCTTGAGCGAGCTAGCAGAACCAACACCAGTATTGGATCAAAATATGAGCATGCAGCAAGAACATGCAGCAAAACGAGTTACCTGGCCTAGACGGCCACTCCCCCATGTGTAAACCTGCAATAAAAGCTATCGAATTAGTGTATAATCGCATGTTACCTCGATTTCGTGACTACGCACCACGCCCCCCTTCAACAGCGGTGGGATTAGAACAATTGCAACCGTGTGCCAACAAGCACATGCCAACTCCACAATAATATCCGTCTTGAGCGCTTCGACAAGTTTTGGATTCACGTAGGACGTGTTGTCTCCGTGACCTAGACGACTAATACGTAACGTCAGATATTCTGCTAGGTCGATGAAAGTTTTGAAGCACTCGTCTTACCCACCATCCCCACTTCCCCACGTGTATGCTTGGCCATCGGTTGTAACCAGACCAGCGTGCATAGCCCCACAAGAGATCTAAAATTCAGATAGCGGACGGTGTCAGTCATTCTCATGCGAGCGACTTGGTATTTGGTTCACAAAATACCTGGCTGACTTGAAGCTTTGCGATGCTTCGTGCTAGGCTGGAGTGGTCACTTGTGTTGTATGTGGCGCCGAAGGCCATCATTTCGCCCTTGTCAGTGACAACAAAAGTGTGGTTCGTACCGACATCGACCGCAGATATTACACAGGCCTCCGACACCGTTCGCTCCCATAGTCGAGGTTCAATAGAATCGACACCGTATCGCACTCGAGCTTTCTTGGATAGCGCTTCCGACAGATTATGGACTGGTTCCGTGCCTAATTGGCAGTGATCATTCTGCCCCCACGTGAATACGTCTCCATCCTTAGTAGCGGCACAGCAATGTACACGCCCCACAGCAATATGACTAATGCCTTCTCCACAAAGAGCGACCAGCTTTACAGGGTGCACAAAATCTTCATCGCCGCCCTCTTCATCGTCGTCGTCACTTTCATTCGGTTCGTCCATTTCGTCTCGCTCTTCCTCGATCTTCTCTGAAAGTGCCATACTTTCTCGTTTTAACTCGTCACTGCTTTCCTGCTTTGCTTGAAGGTTAGCAGTTTTGCTGGTATCCATTTCTCCTTCCTCTCCGTCAGAGTCCAAGTCGTTGTCGGGGCCGTAAGTTAGCTTTGTGAGAGCTGCCAGCGATGATCCTGGCGCTAGTCCTGTAGGTCCCATCCTTTTGCCCCACACGTATACGTCTCCCGTTCGACTCACAGCGAAGGCTACGTCTGAGTCAAAGCCCTATTTCACAAAGAAATCCCAGTATTCATGGTGAATACCCTCCATCGGCGGCATCACGAAGCAAGGCACCCTACCGCGTATACATGCGCGATGCTGCGTCCTCGAAGCTTCTTGATGAGTCTTGGTGTACCGGACGACTCGAGGTCTCCATGGCCAAGTTGTCCTGCAAAACCCGATCCGAAAGACCACACACCACCTAGCATGTCTAGTTGACGCTGATACTCCTCTTCCTCCTCTTGTCGACGCCGAATCTCTAGTAGCAGGACCATCCCACCAGAACATCAATACTATGAACGAGGCGTATTCTTCACACGGATTCTAGTATTTTACCTGCAGTCTTTTGCTCGGTCAACGAAGCCGTCAGACGCTGCACCAATGTCCGTTTTCCTCCTTTCTTCGGTAAACCACGGGCGATGCACGACGCTCGCATCATTTTGGTCTTCATGAGTGTTAGACATCGTAGATCTAGCTGCGCAAATTTCAGCATTCCGTTAGTGCTGTCGACTTGAAAGTGTCCTCACGCTTACCCGTTCCCAGGCTGGGTTCGTGAGCAGGTCTTCGGTGTCTTTGATCGGCAGAAACAACAGTTTGCGGAAGTTCACGGCATCTTTGCCGGTGGGCACGCGGAGGTTGGGCTTCTTACGTCTCAGGAACGCCATGGTTGGTCGCCTATATGGAGTCTGCTCGCGAACCGACACCAAACTAAAGCATGTGACGAGGCGGTCAAGTTGAAGTGGTACTAATCCGTTGGTGTGATCGCATTATACTAAAGCCGTTTAGTTAAATCATTTGTTGCTAGGGGATTGCGGACGCGGGACGATGGACGTCGAGAGATCTCTTGACCCTAATGCATCGACTCGCGACGAGTCCAAAACCTTATTGTGCAGCCGTGTTCGCCTCAGGATATGTACCGGATTTGACGTTTCGAAGTTTTCTTCGTAGCTAAACCAGCAAAACAAAGCATCATACTCATCAGTTCTAGTCCATTCAGAGAAACACGAGGGGTATCGGAACGTACCATTTGTAGGCTACAACAGGTAGAATGCACGCGACAGCCGCCAAGAAGAAGCCGATCCAGAAACCAGGGAGGCCGATCACTGTCCGCCATACACCTTCGACATCTCCAGCGAAGTGGTCGTAAACGGCAATACATAAGAGGAACCCAGCCAGCGAAACTGCGTACGTGAGTCCAACGAGCCACGTCCAATTCCACGTCTCACAAAATATTTGGAAATGGACGATAGGGACGATGTAGAAGAAGGATGCGACGCTAGCCGCCCAGAAATGGTCCCCCTCGCTGAGATTGCTGTGTTGGACCAGGAGGAGAGGCACAGCTGTGGTCACTAAAGCGTGACAAATAGCCAACATTGAGGCTTTTGCCATAGTGCGAGGAGAGAAGAACATATCAGCAGCTCCAAATCGATAGAGCTCAGGAAACTTGGCAGCAATAGCCTCTAGCAGATCTGTCTCCATTACGGCTCGTACAGTCACTGGCAGAGCTGTAAAGACAACGTTGTAGGCCGTGATGTATAGGTCACTGAAGAACGTCTAAGAAGCAGGCACACATTCCAGATGAGTCATTTGTGCTGGATTATAGGGATTGCAGAAATAAAGCATACCTGTCCTGAGAAAGCTGATGCTGCCCCGTAGATGAACTGTGGAAGCGTGAACACAATGTTCTTGTAGAAAAAATAGTCGATGCACTGTGTTGTACGGAGGTATGACAGCCGACCTGATCATCCAGGAATTTCCCAGATTGGTACAGTGTTAGAAATGACCGGTGTAAGTCATCTATGAGAATGTGTTGCTTACCGTGGTAAAGGAGCAGACGTCCTAAATGGCTGAACTGCTGGACAGAATAATCAGCGCTTCGAACGGCTTGCATTCCTTCTTGCCCCATGACGCCAACACCAACGTGAGCTGCTCGAATCATACTCACGTCATTTGCTCCATCGCCCCTATAGAAAAAGACGCAGAATGTGGTGAATTGGGATGTTCGCACAGCAATATCGCTAAACAGAATCTTACACGGCGAGAGTCACATCTGGCACTCCAGCTTTAACCAGCTCGACCACCAATGCTTTCTGAATTGGTGATGCTCGACACACTATGACAGTGGCAGACTGTAAGGCCAGCTTCAAAAACTTGTCTCGGTTGGTTGGTACGAGTGCAAGTGTTAGAGCACTTCCGTCAATCAGCACTGCTTGGCTTTCCTAATCGCGGAAAAGTAGAATCAGATTGTGCGCTGGCGAGCTGAATAGTCACAAATGAAGAACGCACTTTAGAGTTTTGAAGCGCTTTGTCGAGTCGCTGGGTCATTTCGTGTCGAGTCGCCCCCTGTATTATCACCTCCTGCATCTTCGGAGTAACGACTCGACAAAGTTTGCCCATTTCAAGAGAAGTCTCTAGTTTGTCGCCTGTCAAGACCCATATCTACAAAGCACAACTCGTCACAGTGATGCACTTCGTAAGGGCAATTGATTCGGGAACTTACCTTTATCCCTGCTTTCTGAAACAGCGAGATAGTCTCTGGAACACCAACTTGCAATTTGTCTTCCACAGCTGCGTGGCCGCACAAAATAAACCCTTAGGCATCCAAACACACGGTTTCCCAGCTAGTCTGTTTTTCCTACGTACCACTTGCTCCGATCAAAGTGAAATTTTGCTCTATCTCGTCGTAGAGAGCTTGTGTCTTGGTCTCTTTTGAGTGCATATCGAGTTCAGCTTCATCATACCGGGCTTCCCAGCTTTTATAGTAGTTTTCGTCCTGAACCATTGACAGCCAAATCAGTTGTTAGCAAACCAAGAAAGCCCATCAATTTTCTTCATTAAAATGGCTCACGAACCAGGTCTCGCTCAGCGAATAATAAAATCCGAAAGCCTTCTTCCGCAAACTGTGTGACGTGACTCATTGTTTCCGTTTTGTCAGACAAAAAATGTTTGCATCGTTCCAAAATCACGCTATCTGCGCCCTTGCAAATCAGTTTGATGCCTCCGTTTTCGTCGCGAACAATGATTGACATTCTCTTTCGATCGCTCGAAAAGTATACTACGCGAAGGATCTGAAATGTTAGCGTATATGTGACGGTTTTGACATGTGAACCATGCCGGTCTTCTTCCGTAATTGCAACGTAAAGCTTATGGCCACATCTCTCGAATAATTTTACACCCATAGCTTCCGCGCCACGCACAAGGGCGCATTCATCAGGGGAGTCCGAATTATACGACAATGCTCCCGTGCTTCGATCATATTCACATACGACGGTGTGGCAAAGAGACATTGCCAGCGCAAGGTGGCTTTCGCGAGACTCGAGATTTTTTAATAAGCGACGGAAGTACGAGACAGTCGGTAGCTCGTTTGGTTGAGTGTCATCACTGTGAAAAGTGGATGGCGTCGTGTTGAGAGCATCAAGTGAAGAGATCGAAATGCCACTAATTAGTGGCCGATTCTGCTTGGCAATGTATATACCTCCGCCCACGCTGCATTTCCGAAACACCATTTGGTTCTGAGTCAGCGTGCCCGTCTTGTCGGTGAAAATGTACTTGACTTGGCCAAGTTCATCCGTGAGAGATGAGGTGTTAGCTATCGCTCCCTCACCATTGCTGTTGCGCATCTTGTTATCCCATGTGATGAATTTTGCATGTACAGTCTTGATGATCTCGACTGTGACCACCAGGGAGATCGGAATCAGCGTGTTCATAAGCACAATGAACGAGAGGAAGAGCAGAACAGATTCGCTTGCCGCCGAGTGGTCTACATCGCCCACGTGCTTCAGTATCTTAGAGCTGAATTGGAAGTGATGTACGCACGCAGCGAGAGCACAAAGTAGCACCTGAATGAAGAAGACAAACACTACCGTCCGACTCATTCGAACCTCGAGGTGACTGAGTTTGTGGTGTGCTGCGCGAGCGTTCTTCATGATTTTTGTATCGTGGCCTGAAACCGAGACAAGCTGGTAGTTAGACAACTGAATAACTAGAACACGGTAGCTGGAATAATTACCTGTGTACACAACGAGCATCATGGCCCATTTTGTGTTCATAAGTGTGGATCCTCGTGGAAGAAATTGCTTCTCACTGAGGCTGTACATCTTTGAATCGATCGACAGATTTCCCGCGAAGCGATATAAATCCTGATCGGGCTGCTCACATTTGATAAAGTATTTAGCTTTGTCGCGAGCCGTTTTGTCGAACACAAAGCGTGCCGTCGCTCGAAGTGATTCTCGTGATTTCAGATTGGCCTCTCCGTCCAAGTTGCTGGTGTCGATGAAGCACGAGCCTGTGTATCCATAAGCAAGCAAGTGCATTGATCAGCGCGAAACAATACGTAACTATGTATGCTGCGTGCGAAATCTCACCGTTCTCTTCACTACTGGCGAGAATGATACCGTCCGCGGGAATCGCTTCTCGCTCGTGTATTCGAACGAGATCGCCAACCTAGATCCATGTTCAAAAGCAAAAGTGAGACTTGTAATCAACCACGTGGAATTTTATGTCTTGATGCTCACCTGGATTGATTCCCACGCAACGTGGAGCTCTTCAAAATTCCTCAAAACCACTACTGGCTTTGCATTAATTATGCCATCGGATGAGCGTTTTTTCTGCAAGATAAAATCAGCGTTCGCACGTGAGCGAAGGAAGCACTATCGCACAGACAAATCGGGTGGGAGCGTCTACTCACTCTATCTTCAATTGCTTCCCGGAGCAAACTAACACTGACCACCATTACCAGTGGTGCGATTGCAGTTACTGGAGTGAGTGGGGAAATTTGTTTGATGGACTGCAGGATGGCGATCACCAGGAAGTACAAGTTGGCCGACTGTCAAAAGATAGTCAAATAAAAATGCCCCCGCGTCGTTAGCAAACAAGGTGTCAGGACAACAAGTCGAGGCTGCAACTCGGAGGTCGTACCCGCCGGAATTCCTGCAGCAAACACAATGGCAGGAAGTTGAGCAAGGTGTACTTGGACGTGTGAATGGCGTTCGAGATGTAGATGGGTTTCTGGTGGGTTTTCTCGTCTCGTTCAATCTGGAAGGGGTCCACAAGGCGGTACGGCTTGTCCAGCGTGCTGCCTCGTCGCTCCATGCCTCGCACGGAGCGTTGGGTCGACGACCAGGACAGCGGTTTGACTGCAATCGTGAGCTTCCTCGGGCCGTGAGCACCAGACCCACGACCCTCGTCCGGACAAGTCGCTGTCTCCTCCCCACCTCCGCCCGCCTCGCCCTCACGAGAGACTGTTTCCACCCCCAGCGTGCTTGGCGTGTCGGTTCCTGTCGACTACGCGTTTTCTTACGACAATGTCGAGCCAAGTGTCATGCAGAGAGAGTTGAATGCAGACAAAAGCTTGGGCAGGACGCGTCTTGGTAGGGAGTTTCGGGCCGCGAATTGAGCTAGAGAAGGTCAAGTGGGGAGCCACACCGCGGCTTAAAAATATATAGTTGACGCTGCCGTTACCCGCTCCAGCGACGTATTTATGGGAGTCAACCTGCATCACGAGCTTTTGACTTCTACTTCAGCCCGAATAATACTCAGCGTGGTCATTTAGTTGTCCCCAGGGAGGAGATTGTCCCCAAGCGGTGGTTGCAAATCGCACCTTGCATCGGCTCAACCTGGTGACTGGCCGGCGGATTGGGAAGACCAGTCAGGCAATTGATCGTTCAAGCGCCGAGATGCAAGAACTGCCCAACGAATCAAAGCATCGATTTTTTTTTCGACTATCAAAAATCTCGAGCTAACCGATGCGCTGCCACTGCGGAATCAAGGCCAAAGCAACAAGCTGTAAGTCGCAAGCAAGATGCTGACACAAGGGTACAGGCAACTTCAACTTGATGTGGCAAACACGCATTACCTGTCTGAACCAATACCCTTTGCTTATAGTTTTCAAACTTAATAACATACACCTTCCAAATCGCATTCCTCCCTCACAATCAAAATGGTACGGACACCGTAAGGAGGACGCACTTCGTGTCCTACTAACTCTCTGCGCTCGTAATGATGGACCCAGGCCAACCAGGCAGCCAAGAAGGCGCAGCGGGTCAGCGCGTCGCTCAGCACGCGGCTGCAGCTGTGGATCGTGCCCATCAACGTGCTGTACTTCGTGTACTGCATGGTGTGGCACTACAACTCAGTGTCCACGTGGACGCTCGTGGGATACGTCTTCCTGTCCGTGTCCACCTATCTGAGCTACTCGTGGGTGGTGGGTGCAGCTGAGGAAGGAGGCAGCAGCGAGTACGTACCGAGTCTGGGGGCACCAGTGGCTCTCCTCCCTCTGGTAGTTGATACTATTGGATATGAGAGACTGACAGGTGGACACTTTTGTCTACTTGTGTCCACTTTAGATACGCCATGGACATTTTGCTCGTCACGCTGTTCGTGCAGGCCGGGCTCATGGTCTCGAGCTACTTCTGGCTCGTGTACCTCGTGATTCCGGGCTACCTGCTCTACCACGGCGGGCGCATGCTGCTCAACTACGTCTTCACGCCAGACTCAACGGACGAGGACGACCCTGCAGCCCTCAAGAAGAAGGAGAAAGCGGAGCGCAAGGCCGCACGCCCCAAATTCCGGCAAGGTCGTCGATAGATGGACACTTTTGGGGGACAACCTGGTGAAGGAGTCAAGTCAGACTTGTCACGGGATTCAATCTACAGATGTGAAGCTGTTCTTGGTCATCGTGAATTCCATGATAGCAGCGAGTTTGAAGCTCAGAGGCTTGACACTTGGCTTGATGATACACTCGAGGCTGCGTATAGGTTCCTGCAGACATGTCCTGTAACACCAGACTCCACATCATGATGTTGCAGCTTTCTTTGATTGCTTGTACTGTTTGGTACAAGCGTGTTGGCCTGAAAAATGCCGACATGACGCGAGGAAGAACCGCCTGGCACAGCTTTGGCGACAGGCACGCGAGGTGCGAGTCGTGGCGGCTAGCCGAAACAGAAGAACTTCCTCATAAAGCTTCATAATTTCCACGGCGGGCGGGTCCGTCCTGACAGAGTCGTCTCGGCGAGCGAAGCCGATGAGCAGAATGTCTGGCGCGGAGTACCCGTGGTGTGTATGGGCCTAGCGGCACTCGATTTTTCCTTCATGGGGGCGCGTGGGGTCCCGGTAGCTTGGACTTGTTCTTGTTGCTTCTGGATCTGTGTTGCGATGGCAGATATGGTTTTAGGGTGGAATGGTAGACTAGTTGGCGCATCCGGGTTTGCAAATGGATGCCGAGCGATCTCGTACAAAAGATCTTCTGGCAATCGGTGCAGCAACTACGAGCAAATACGAAAGTTAGCATTGATGCTGTGTGCCTCTTCAAATACTTCATCCTACCTGCAGTGCTACTGAAATAAGTAGATCCGACTGTAGAGGAGGCGCACAACGAAGGCTGAGGACCTTCATCAAGTCCATATCCCTGCAGATCAACGGCAAGAAAATAATGTTAGCGTTAGTTCCGGATAACAAAGTAAAATGCTCAGTGAAAAATCAAAACTTACAACTTCAGCAGTTGCTCTCGAAGTAGCACCGTGTGAGCGACTGCTAAGACTACCACGAAATGCACACCCACTGCAAAAAGCTGTTCATAAAAAAGAAGTGAAAGGTTAGTTTTAGACACCGAGCACTGTGTTCAGCTTCTGTGAAAGTGATTCCGTACCACGTCCCAGACTCGAAGGAGTTCATGAAGCGGCGGCACACACGCAAACAAACTCAAAATCAACGGGAGGGCGTATATCCGCGCCGTGATGCCTCGTGTCGACAAATGGCGGTACAAATCGGGATCCAACTGCCCAACAACACCGAAATCTACGTCAGCTCTAACGTATACCTCTTTGAACGGTTCGTCCCAATTCCATACCGTTTCCAGGCACTTGTCCACCAGTGCACAACCTTTCTCGACCCCCTTCAGCTGCGGAGCCATGTAGTGCGGACAATGGCGCACAATCAACTGGCAAAAAGTATGATACGCATCCGGCTCTGGCAACACATACAGCAGCGGCGCACACAAGACGTTCATGCCCTGAACATATCTGCCCCACTCAAAACAGTTAGTCCAACCAACAACTTCTGCAAAACCAATCACGCCCACCTACCGAATCGACGGTAAATTGCCGCCTCTTGCATGTCCTTCCTCTCGCTTCTCGTCCTCGGGAGTAGACCCCTGCACCCACACCATCAGCACGTCCCTCCAACACAAAAACAGTAGCAGCAGCCGTACCAGCTCATTGATAAACACGTTGAGCAGGCGCACGAGCTTCTCCTCCGGCACGCGCTGCGCGAACTCTGGGTCTCCTCGGAACGTGCGGAACGTGTCGTTGCGAATGTCTCCGTCGTAGTGGGAGGCGCCGCGTCCCACGAGCGCCGCGTACTTGGTCATGTCCACGTCGCTCTCGACGCCCAGAAACGCCTTCCACACGCGGCCGCGCAGCGAGCAGAGGCTGGAATTGGGTCCCTCGGCGTCGGCGGCGAGTGCCTCGTCCTTTGGCAGCCCG
>JAHWLE010000999.1:0-15220 GCA_024679135.1 Phytophthora foliorum
CGCGGCCGACGTCAAGCGCGAGGTCGTGCTCAAGCTCGAGCGCCCCGCTGTCATCCCCAAGTCCATCACGCACCCCAAGGCTGTGGTCGTGGGGCCCGCGCTCAACGCCGGCAGTCCGCGAGGCATCGACTGCTTCGCCGTGGGCATGGACGACGCCGCCATGTTCTCGTGGATGGACGCCGAGCTGGACATCGGCATTGGCATGGACGCCGCCGTGGACTACATGATGGTGGACACGCCCGTGATCGACATGGAGCCGTCCGACACGCCCGTGGACCTGTTCGAGGAGGACCTCTTCTTCCTGGAGCACTTCATTGACGAGATCTCGCACAGCGCCGTGTAAGGTGCCGCACTGTCACCCACCAGGCTGATGACGTCAAGCTGCCACTCCCACCCCACCCAGTTCATATAAGTTAAGGAGCGCCGCCCGCGTTGATGACCACCAGCATCGGACCGACTCCGCGCGCGGTGTGCACATCAAGTCCGTATTTTGAAACAAGTAGTAGAAGTAGAAGAGAAAGTAACGTAGACGCTGTAGGAATTGTAAATGCATTGAGTGCTATGCCATGCAAGACACGAGCAGCCAAGTAGCAGTATTTATTTAGAGAAAAGAGAATGGATTGAGCTTCGGATATGCAGCTTGCTTCTTGTCTTGTTGAGCTTGCAGCATTGACGCAAGTGGCATTCGGTCCAGCGCTGAAGCTTGTCAACGGCTAGTGAGCGTTTCGTGTACATGTACCCCGAGAAGGAGCAGAAGTGGCGTCAGGCTGGAGTGGAACGTGAGGGTCTTAGGTGCAGCTTTGACAAGCTAATAAAACGCATTGCCACTCAGGATCTCGATTGCTCAGCGTTGCCATTGTCGTCACCACGGGCGATATATGCGCGGTCGCCACACTTGAGTTATCCCAAATGGGCTTGGCCACGTACATGCGCGTCGACGCGGACGCAAGGGAATCGCGATCGGTAGCGCTTACCCTGTATGGTGATCGCACTTCAACTTGGTCAATACAATTCATAAGATAAAAAAGATGCCCACAGCCGGCAATTTTTTTTTTAGCGCTGTGGCTGGCAACACCTTCTGTTGCAGTGTGTCGCAGCTCCGACCACGGCCAGCATTCTCCGAAGCCAAGCTCACGTACATCTTCAGTCATCATTGCTGCGGGGCGAAATACGCAGTGCGACCAAATGTGCAGAGCACATCGGAGTCCAACTGCACATACACTCACGCGCGAGCAACATGACGCCTTAGGAGTATTGAGGGCTGAACCGCAGCTACATCATGTAGCCTACGTGTAGATACCGGTACATGTACGACATCCTTTCAAGATCGTTTCGCAAGCAAATCCTAAATCGACAATCAGCCATCAGTTACGAAGGGGTGAATACTGTCTTGCACTAATCTACGAGGCCATGCCACCCGTCCCAAATTTTGGAAGCCGGCGCGGGTTGTGACAAGCATACAGTGTGCCGGACGTGCGTGTTGGGGTTCACAAGAGCTCTTCCGCTTGGAGTCTCTTTGTGCGTCACTCGACAATTTACCAGATCCGGTGCACACCTCGCCCAAGAAGGAGAAATCCACGCAAAACCCGACCCCACAATAATGGAGACCAACGTGAACACGCAGTGGACCACGTGCGGGCGCAAGCTGCTCAAGGACGGCCAAAATTTCTTCGTGCGCGGCGTCAACTACGCGCCCACGCCCATCGGCAAACCCGGGCGCCTGGACATGCTGGGCGAGCCCACCATCTTCCTGCGCGACCTGCAGAACCTGCGCCTCATGAACGCCAATGCCGTCAAGACCTACGACTTCTACAGCCACGTGCAGCACCAGGGATTCCTGGACGCCGCCTTTAACCACAACGTGGACCCGGTTTACACCATCTTCTCCATCTGGATCGACCAAGGCATGATGGAGCCGCAGCTGGCCGAGAGCAGCCCCGAGTTTCAGCACTTGGTGCACGAGTACTACCTCATGGCCAAGCAAACGGGCGGCCACCCGGGCATCATGGGCTACTCCATCGGCGGAGAAATGAACAGCATCACCGTCATCCACGACAATACTTTTTGGAGCAAATTCCAAGCACTTACGAGTGCGGTGCGGCGCGGGCTCAAGGAGAACAACAACGCCCAGAAGATCATCACCACCACATTCGTGGATGACGGGGGTGCGACCTTCGTGGCCGGTGAGCAGTTCGAAGCTGATGTCGACATGTGGGGATCCAACGTCTACCAGACAGACTACCCCGGTTCGGTCATCCCCAGGTTCCTGGCTGTGCCAGGTAATAAACCACTGCTGGTGAGCGAGTACGGCTTCCCGTACGCGTCCGACAAGGGTATCGGTGACACCATGCAGCTGAACTACGTGGCCGATCTGCTGGCACAGCAGACGCTCGCTATGCAAAACAACTTCCAGCAGACGGACGGGCTGAACGAACAGGCCATTGTTGGCGGCTTCGTGTTCGAGTACAGTGACGAGTGGTGGAAGGCCGGCAACCCGGACGAGCACAACTTGGGCCTCGTCAAGAACGGACAGTTCCCATTGGGTTACCTGTCGGAAGAGTACTTTGGTCTCTTCAGTGCCTCGCGCGCAACGTCGGACGATTTGGAGGTCGATGCGACAACGTTGCCCAATGTACTGCGTGCTAGACCGACGGTGTCACTGCTGACAAATATCTGGGGAAATGGTTCCCTGGCAACGGAAGGAGACTTTATCACGGACTGCAAGAGCCATGTTGAGGCGGTGGCAACTTCCAACAACGTGGTGGTGGATCCCGCAGAGACTGCGTCGCCTTCCTCTCTCGGAGACTTCATGGTGTTGAGTCTAATCGGCGGTGTTGTGTTCTTCCTGTTGGTGGCCATCCGCACGCGTGCGCGTCGTATGAAGTACCAGAAGCTGTCGCCTTCTTCGTCGACCCGCACCGTGTGGGGTTCGCCACGTCATCAGGACGTTCCTGCAACAGAGTCATCGCTGCTGTCGCATGACATCGACCATCAAATGGTTTAAACTTTTGAAGGGTTTTGGGCCTTTCGAAGGCCATCAGTATGTATTAGGAAGAGCCTGGGTGGTGCAGGACTCGCACGAACTTCGCTAACAATTGCCGTTATATAGTGATCGCAATGCCAGTCCGAAGGCACATTTGATAATATATGAGAGCTGTCGCAAATGCCGGTGCTGCACAACATGAATCTAGCACAGAAAAGCAAAGTCGATCTTCGAGTAACCAAGTGAAGCAACTGACAAACCCGCAGCAGCAAGTCTTCAACAGTTAAATGCCGATGATCTTGCAAAAAGTTACAAATGACGCTTAGCTACGTTGTATGCAGTCATTTCGATGCTCAGCACTATGAAGGTGGTGGCAAGGGTGTCCCTGTGAAGCGCGACAACAGCTGAAAGGCTTCAACATTCGGCGTCCGCCAGTCTGCACACAGCAAACCATCCGTGTCACCGCCGTTGGGGTTGACGCACCAGTACACCACGCCACTGACGCCAATCTGCTGTGCGTACTTTGCAAACTCCGTTTGCCAGCTCCAGTCCTTGGGATCCGCGTGGCGACCTCCCCACTCACCGATCACGAGCGGGACGTCCGACTGCTGCTTCAGGTAGCCAAAATGGGTATCCCATACACCAGGCATATTATTCGGGAAGTCCTCGGCATTAAAATACGGCTGCCAGGATACAGCAGGGCCGTACGTATGTGGGCAATAGACCAGTCGTTTGTCCACGTTCAACTTGACCGGATGTCGCCCCGCCGCTTGCAGGTTTTCTCCCCAGAAGCACGGCATGCCGTGCCCCTCGTCACAGCTCGTGGTCTGCACTCCTTCCACGAAGATCAGCCAACGAGGACACACCGTCAAGACTTTTTCCGCGATCCTCGTAGCAGCAAGTCTCCAGTCCGTCGTCACGTCTCCCGACCCCCACGTGGCTTCTCCATGGGGCTCATTGTTCAGATCCGCGCCCAGCACGTTCCACTGCTGCGCATATCGTGCAGCCAACGTCGTCCACATGTGCACCACCACCGTCTCGGGGCAGCCCTGAGCTTCGTCATACCACAACGGGGTGATGGCTTCAGCCGGCTGCATCACGTGGGCGTCCAGCACCACCAGCAGTCCGTGCCTCTCCAGCTCGTGCACCACGTAGTCCAGCACGTCCAAGTAGTGCAATTCGCGCCCTTCGAAGGCCTGGAGCAGCGCCACTTCATTGCCGATCTTGTAGCGATCCACCGCCACGTTGTGCGCCACAGCAGCCACCGCCAGCGGCACGCGCACGAGGTTGAAGCCGTTCGAGCACAGAAGCTGCGCCACAGTCGCCAATGTCGTGGAGTCGGCACCGCCCCAGAGCCCGTGGGGAACGCAGATGTCGCTCTCCATGCCGAAGAAGCTCGCGCCCTTGAGGAAGAAGCGCTCGCCGTCGAGCCACACGCCCCCGCGCGCAGCCTCGAAGTGCAGCGTCATCTTCGCAACAGATCTGATTATGGTGCTGACGAGCATCACCTCGATTTAGTGGCTAGTCATTGTACCGAGAACCGAAGCAAATAACTAATCCTGTCGTACTACATGTCCTGTATAAGCAAATGAAAACTGTACACTTTCATAATTTTGAAGCGAAAGCTGTTGGCTGAAAAAGGGAGGGAGTTGGCTTCATAATTTGGGAATTTGACGCCATGAGCGAGACGGACGCTGCTGCTGTGAAGACGGAGGAAGAGGTGGCGCCCCCCGCCGCCGAGACTCCGGAGAAGACGGCGGAGGAGGCTGTGGAGGAGGTCACGCAGTCGCTGGAGGAGATCCTGGCGCTGGGCCAGGGCCTGGACGACCAGGACTACAAGGCCGAGCTCGAGGTGTTGCAGAACGACCCCAACTCGAACTTGTACTCGGCCGTCACCTTCGAGGAGCTCAATCTGTGCGTGAAATAGTACTATTTTTTGTAGTATACTATTTTTCTTTACTAATATGCTGGCGTGTGCAGGCCGGAGGCGCTGCTCAAGGGCGTGTACAACATGAAGTTCGCCAAACCGTCCAAGATTCAGTCGGTTGCGCTGCCGCTGATCCTCGCGGAGTATGTGATACATGTGACGTAGTAGTATTTTCGTATTTGTACTAACGAGATTGCTACTTTTGTTGTCGCTGAGCAGCCCGCCTGAGAACTTGATCGGGCAGGCTCAGAGTGGCAGTGGCAAGACGGCCACTTTCGCGCTGGGGATGCTGTACCGTGTGGACGTGGACCTGAAGGCGCCACAGGCCGTGTGTGTGGGCCCCACCCGTGAGCTGGTGCGCCAGATTATGGCCGTTGTGAACGCCATGGGCAAGTTCATCGGCGTCGACACGTTCCTGGCCATCCCTGGCAACGACCTGGCTCGTGGGGAGAGCCTCAAGGCGCAGGTTATTGTGGGCACCCCCGGCAAGGTGGAGGGCATGATCAAGAAAAAGCAACTGGACACCCGGCACGTCAAGATCTTCGTGCTGGATGAGGCCGACGTCATGGTTGCGGAGGACGGCATGCGCGAGCGCTCGGTGACTATCAAACGCCTGATTAAGAACCGTGCATGCCAGTACCTGCTGTTCTCGGCCACATACGCTGATGATGTGCGCGACTTCGCCCAGAAGATGGTGCCGGACCACAACATTATCACGGTCAAGAAGGAGAAGCTTACCCTGGACGGTATCAAGCAGTTCTGGATTGACTGTAAGACTCGCGACAACAAGTTCCAGGTGCTGTCGGATATTTTCGCCATCCTGACTATCGGCAAGTGCGTGATCTTCGTGCAGCAGCGTGACACTGCCAAGGAGCTGACGCGCCGTATGCGTGAGAAGGGCCACTCGGTCGGTATTCTTCATGGCGCTGACATGGCCAAGGAGGTGCGCGACCAGGTTATCGATGAGTTCCGTGCCGGCACGACCAACGTGCTGATCACCACAAACGTGCTTGCTCGTGGTATCGATGTTGCGGGTGTGTCGCTTGTCGTGAACTTCGACATCCCGCTCACGCGTGACCAACGCCCGGACCCGGAGACGTACCTGCACCGTATCGGTCGTACGGGTCGTTTTGGCCGCAAGGGCTGCGCTATTAACTTTGTCTACGACAACAAGAGCAAGCAGGACCTGGCCGAGATTGAGGAGTACTACGCGCGTCCTATCACTCAGGCCCCGGCAGACGACATTGAAGAGCTCGAGAAGCTGCTGGCCTGGGAGTAAGTGCCCAAGATAAGCGTAAAGCAGCACCAACGTAGAATGCCAGCAGGACTCGCTTGATCGTGCTTCGGACTTGCAATAAACCAGAACACAAGGTGGTGAGCTCTTGCAACGAGAGCGCAAGGACACACGTAGGGAAGAGATGATGAAACTCGTCGAACGAGGTCGAAACAAGCAAAATCATGTCAGTCTTTTTCTATCTGCTCTACACGCTGAAGAAGTTCAGCTTCTTGTCGTCGCCACCCGTGACGAAAGCCACATTGTCCTTGCCCTGGTTCCGCCAAGACAGGTCAAGCAGCTTGCCTTCGTGTGCGTTCACGGTGTGCAGAGGAATCGTGCTGCGTGCGTCCCACACCTTGGCCGTGCCGTCATAGCCGCCAGACACAAACAAGTGCTCGTTGGTGCTGTCCGGGTGCCAAGCTACCGAGCTCACCCATTCCTTGTGCGACCGGAAGGTACGCTGCACGATACTTTCACCGCTCTGCTGCGCGCGCGGGTCCCACAGACGAATGCAGTTGTCCGGGTGCGCCGTAAGGATAAGCCCGTTCACGTTGACGCTCAGGTCCGACACGGCGCGGTTGCCCACAAGCGATTGCGAGCAGGACTGGGTCACCAGGTCCCACAGACGCACAGTACGGTCGCTGCCAGCCGACACAACCACATCCTCATCGTGCTCCGATTCCTTGGGACGGAAAGCCACACCCGTCACGTAGCTTGTGTGGCCAACGAGCACAATTTCCGCCTCCAGCTGCTGGAAGCTCACGGCACCTGCTCCGCTCTCGGTCTTCTTGTGCTTCTTCGCAGAACGTTGTTCACCTGAATCCTCCGAGTTGCTCAGGGTCTGCCACACACGCACCGTGTTGTCCCAGCTGCCGGTAACCACGCGCATACCCGACGCATGCATCTGCACGGCGTCGACACTGTTCAAGTGGCCAGTCAGCGCCGCCAGGGGCGACAGCTTAGCCGTCTTGGTCGTGAACCGCCAGAGCTGCGCCAGCTGGTCCTTGCCGCTGCTAGCAACAACAAACTCTCCGCTCTTCGCGGTACTGGGCGCCACACTCACCGCCTTGATAGCGCCTTGGTGAGCCTTCACCGAGGCCTTGAGGTCTCCCTGAGCGTCGTACACGCGCAGTACGCCGTCGTAGCAGCCGGTGACCACCAGCTCGTCATCCAGCGCCGCCACAGCACTGACCCAGTCCGGGTGGTCACTGCCGTTCTGCTTCTGGGGCTCTGGCAGCGCCTCCACGTACTCGAGCGTGAGCAGCGCCTCCTCGGAGGCTTCGTGGGTCTGCAGGTACTTGTCGAGCGACGAGCGCAGGAACAGGCCGTCGATGAGGAAGTCAAAAGGTCTCGGGACGTCGCCCGTGGCCAGCAAGTGGTTGACGACCTGCGAGAGGCCGCGGCGATTGAGGCGCGTGGGCACCGCGAACGGGGTCTCCGTCACGCGGATGGACGCGTCTTTCGTGACGAATTTCACGCGAACCTGGTAGGGGTTTTCAATGCAATTCACAGAATTTTAGTGAGGGATCGGAGGAGACGATGGTGGTGATGGAGACGCACCTGCGGTCCTTCCTCGTCCATGGTTGCAGAGCGATTTACGTGGAATTCCGATGGAGGTGATGCCCAATTGGATTGATGAAATGCCTCTTCGTAGCTGGTGGTTTTGACTGGAGCGCTGGAACTCGAAGTGGGGGGATGCGATTGGAGGATAATGAGAGTTCGGTGCAACGGGATTGGTTAGAATTTAGACTGGTGTGGTATACACTTGATGCTCATTACTACTTCAGTAGATTGATACAAAGATGCTGTTTACATGAAACATTCATTGGAGGAACGCTGATACTCTCGATATTCTGTATCGAGACGCATTTGAAGGAGCAATTCCATTGCTTCCAGGAGAGAGGAGCCGAAGTGACTAGTGCAATTGCAACACTTCTACCTGGAGTCTCAAGTCAATTTCTATGAAGGGGAGAAACAATGAACGGTGCATACGTGGGTCAACCAACACCTGGGTACTCTCATAAGGAGCGCTACCTATACGACTTCATGATCCGTGAGCTCTACAAAACCTTCCCGGAGTGAAATTGGCTTGATACGTCAATTTCAAAGCGTTGACGGCGGAGATGACGAAGCCAAAATGTGCCGTCAAGTAGCGATGAAATATGCAAATTCCAATTCGTCACCTTCTGATCAGTTTTCTATCTACTGGTAAGCGGTGGCACATTTGAGTTGTATTCGCCGCTACTCTCGATGAAATAGACGATCATTGTTTCAATTTGGTATCGGCAACTTCCGATGAAGTATGTTGAAAACGTCGTGATAGGCATAGTATATGCGAATCTCCAGGCACTACAGTACATGTAGAGCCGAGGTAGCCTGCGAGTGCTCGTCGTGGTCCACGATTGTCACGTAAAACACTGACCTTAGTACTGATACGGTACTATTGGACTTGCTGTAGGCATCTTACGCATCCTATCGATTGAAGTGCGAGCCGGTAAGGTCGAATTTCGAGCAGCAGCATCTTGATGCTCTGTCAAATGAAGTCGCTTACGATGTGTTCAATCTGACGCTGGGTCAACTTTTGCCAATTCTTCGGTCGAAAATTCACCGCTACGTGCTTACATGTAGTCGCGTACATTCTGGTTCTAAGCGTCGGGGTCAGTAAAGACGTACCTTTTCGATTAGGTGGCATTACTGATAAGGTGTTGTTGGCGAAGACAGAACTGACGCCGTGGCAGTGTGGATGCGAATAACTGAGGAACTTGGCCATGTATGCCTGCCTACACTCAGATCGTTTCGATCAAGAACGCGGTGCTTCATGAGAGAGCAGTTTGCTATACAACACCAGCATTGAAGTGACTTAGTGGCGCTGACGTTAGCAGTAACGTATATTTCAAATGATGAGCACCTGCTTCTTTTCACACGCCAAGCAGGACTTATGACTCGCGAGCTTGCTAACGTTAGGACGACTCTCGGCTGCTTCATTGTGTGTGTGTGTTTTTTTTGTTTTTTTTGTGGTGGAGTAGTCGTCCAGGTTGGCAAATTAGCATAAAGGTCAGGATGATCATGACATGGATATAACAGGCTCGTTCGGACTTGTGGAACGTGGCCATAATATAGATGCCAAGGATCTGCTGGCCCACTTTCAATGATCATTGCCACCACTACGATAATAACGATTGTTGCATGTATCCACTTGATATCGCCTTTGAGCTCATTGCGAGCAGCCTTGGCTGCGTCTTGGTTCCGACGTAATAGTTCTTCGATATCGACTCGTAGATTAATGCCATCGGTAGTACAGCTCTCTATGTGACGCTGATGAGTGCATATGGTCCTTTCCAGGCGCGATGAAGCCGTTCGCAGCTCCGCCCGCACGGACGCAATTACAGTGTCGTGCTCCTGGAGTCCCTTTGTGATCTCTTCTGACAAGGCTGAATTCTGATAATGGCATCCGTGAACGCGCCGTTCCACACCATCCAGTGCCGTCCGCATCTGTGAATTGCAAAACTCCAATCTCTCGCGGCCTTTTCTAGCTTCAAGCTCAACGATTTTCAGACGCTGGTTAGCGTCTTCCTCATTCTTTTTCGGTAAGCGCTAAAGCTATCTCGTTGTTCACGCAATTGGGCCTCGATATTTTCTTTCAGACGATTGTACGCGGCATCAAATTCGGAGCGTTGTTCACGTAGTCGAAATTCAAACGTCTCTTTCTCCAACTGGAGCTGGCTGGCGAGATCATGTTGCTGTTTGGCACGGACAGTAGCTAAATCTGCTTGCATTGCAATAAATGCCACCTGAACTTGATGCATTTGTTGCTGCAAAGGAGACATGTCTTGGCTCATGTTTTCTTGTGGTTCACCTGTAGCAACTGAAACGAATGGATCATTGTCGGACGTGAGCAGCATTCTGTCACTGATATATCTTGTGTTCCCCGGGTCTTCACGTTTCAGATACACCAGGTCAAGGAATGTGCTGTCCAGCGCGTACACTGTTACTTGGCGGTCGTTTTGATGTAGGGGAATGAACACATCACTCATACACTTCAACCAGGAGAATATCTCGATATGCCACTGCTTGGCGATGAATTGAGCGAGCAGACGACTCCATACCATTCTCTCGGCAACAGAAAACCCACTGTCTCCCATGACCAGAACTAATGTCTTCGGCGTTCCTTTAGTTGCCATTGTTGCTGAAATCAACTGATCCAGCTCTTCCAGATGAGCCGACATAATCATGGACGACGTTCGCTTGCTCAATTTCCACCCAAGATCACCCAGTTTCTTTACAAGCAGTGAATTTGCTGTTGTGTGTGTGGCAACTTGACACATCACCTTGGCTCTGTCATCTCCGCATACCAAACTGGTTAACGCCCTCAAGTCGACCCGTATGTCGCGAGGTGAGCGTGCACCGGGAACTTCCTTGTAAATCTTGCTGCTTTTGAGCAATGTTTCAGTGGTGCAATCGACATTCATGAACACAAATCGCTCGCTTCCAGTTGATTGAGTGTTTTCCTTCAGCAGTTTCTTGATACAACGGCTCAAGTAGTTACTGTGAAAACGCTTCGGGTGCTCTGCACGAATGCGATCTGATGCCTCACTTGCCTTGCGGAAGCAGTAAAACTCCACATACCAGTCCTCCCTTGAAATACATATCCACTCGATCCAGCAAAGAAGCAGTCAGTTCTCCAACCACCAACACAAGAACCTTCTTACCGCCATCCAGTACGCCGTTCGTATCGTCCGCAAGGTTGCGCTTGAGCATATTCTCCAATGTGCGATGCACGGGTGCGCTCTTCGGTCGCACATCCCATCCAGCTGCTTGAAAGGCCTCCACGTCCTTCACACTTAGATGGTAATGGCAACCGCGAGAGAACTCAGCCGCTCCATATTGACGAACGAGAAAAGTCGTCAGCTTTTGCGCGTCTAGTGGAAACTGCTGTGCCAATTCTTCTCCGGTAAGCTCGCTGGGGTGCTCTTGCATGTGGGCACGCACGCCTTGGTTAAGCGCATCAAAATCCGTGAAAATATATCGCCCTGGTGGCATGTCTGCTTGATGAAGGCTGAAAGCCGTTCGGGTGAGCACTTTTTTGACAGTACTGAGTCAGTTGATGATAAGAACGTAGTGTCCGCGTCCTCACAAACACTGGTCAACCTAAATTGGTGGTCAGAATCGAGAAGGTGTCCTCAACAGAAGGACACAACAACAGCACTCATACCAATCATTTCATTTGTTTGGCTCCGTAGGTTTGGTCATTCTTGCTACCTCGATCCATGCGTTTCGACCACGTCGTGGCTCCGGAACTTCGATATCATCTGCAATAACGACGAAGAGAAATACCAGCAGCACTACCATTCCAAATGCACGACCTACAGCCTCGTTACCTTCTGCATAACCTCTGTTTTGGCACCCAGGCATTTCCTGCTCCATACGGCTGTCAATGGTTTCCCACTTCTCGTCCATTCTCCGAATTCGATACGCGAACTCGTCACTTGGGCATATCATTTCTCTTGCAAAAACGTCCGTTGCTCGCGGCATTGACGCTTAAATGCCAATTTCTGCTGCTCAAGTTGGTTTTCAAGGTAACTCTCTTTGCGCGTTGCGAAGCTAACTCCCTTTGCATGACAGCTAGCGCTTCGTGCATTTCTTGGATTTGCACGATCTGCCTCACGACTACGGTAGGCTTGAGCTCTTCGATACGCCAGGCGAAATAATGAGACTTGAATAGGTAGAAGTCGCTCCAATGTTGACAGAATTCCCTTGATCGGCATGATACAGCAAAGTGCTGATGTTGTCGTCCAGTGGCGGCTTGAACGTAACAAGATCCCGATATGAATGGAAAATGTTCAAATCCACAGTATATATTTTCCGCCTGACCACAAGTAGTGCACTACCAAGGCTAGCAGGCACCTGCAAAGCAGCCTGCAATAACCACGATGGCCATGAACGTCCCAACAGCGCCCACCAAGTCTGCGCCAAAGCTGGCAGATGATAACCAAGCCGTGATCTTGTGGACTATGAGCATCACAAGCGCAGCTCGCCAATTCTGGATGCCGTTTGCAACTCCATTCTGTTTCAGCACAACGTTGACTGCGTCTAGCAGAGTTGAGCTCACGGGTATGTCTTGGAAATTAAAACTGGGTGTTTGGATGCAGTTGCCACTCGTTTCGCGACGCCAGCGTGCAAGTTCTTTGTCTAGACGAGTCCGTTGGTACGCGCTCATGTCTTGCTTCACGCGTTCCGACAGCTCTCCAAGGTTTGATAGCGCCGTTGCTACTTCATTCGAACATTCTTCCACGCGCTCCTCAACAAGTTGCTCATGGCGTTTTCGTAGAAATGTAGCAGCCTGCCGATGTTCTCGCCATCGCTTCTGGAATCCCTCATCTTGCTTGCTCAGTTGATACTCAAAGGCCTCCTTTTGTTGCTGCAGCTGGAAATGCATGTCGTCGTGCTGCATGGCACTCTGAGCAGCAGACTTAGCTTCCATGGCGAGAACTTTCTCCTGCAGTTCGTGAATGTGCTGGTACAGAATGGACAATTTGTAGTTCATAGGAGGGCTAGAAGAGACCTTCACTGTATCACCAACTGCAAACTCACGAGGTTTCGTGGGGGAAACACCGAGCATCTCACTGTCAGCAGAAATCTCCTTGATCAAACTTCGTACAGATTTGTCCAAGTAGATGCATTGGAAATGCGACGGATGTTCTGCTGCTAATCGGTCGTAGACCTTGGCGTCTCTGTCTCGGAAGCAATAGCACTGCACGCACCATCCAGCCTCGAAATATTTGTCGACTCCATGGAGCACAGAAGCAGCTACCTTCCCAGCGACGAGCACTAGCGTCTTCGATTCCTCTTCCTTGACAGCACCGTCGGGATCGCGCTCGGGCTTGGGCAAATGCCCAAGCGTACGATACTTGGACGCACTCTTCGGTCTCATATCCCAGCCTGCAGCTTGGAAGGCTTCCACGTCCTTCAGCTTCAAGTAGAAGTAGCTCCCCTGAAAATACTCGGTCGATCCATCCGGATTCGAGAGCAACTTCGTCAACTTGCGAGCACTGATAGGAGAATGCTTACCGAGCTCTGCATCTGAGAACTCTTTCGAGTGCGCGCGCATGTACGTGCACACATCTTGGTTCAGTGCGTCGAGATCCGCGAAAATGTGCCGGGTACTCGGCATGGCCTTAGTCTCTCCCGAGGAATTTGGCAGAGTGCCTCCCTGCTCCACCGAACGAGTGATGCGCTGCGGGTGCCTTTCGGAAGTTGAGCGCTCCTTGCAGTTGTCGCACAGCTCACGGTCTCAGCAGTGGACACTTGAGCCGAACAGCCGATCCTTGCCCTACAACTGGTGGCCAAAGTGAACGAGGGTGGGGTGAGCAGATGGCTGTGAGTTCATCATGCATTACGATGCCGCTGCTTCTAACGCGGTTGGAGGGTTCAAGTCACCTTCTGTTTTGTGTGTCTGTCTATGATCTGCTTCAACACGTATGCGTACGCACGGGTTTCACGTGAGCTTCTTGGCGATGCCCAAGTCGATGTGCACGAGGCGCACACTGCCGAAAAGTCTCTCTGGCAGTTCGTCAGGGCTTTGGCCCTCCAGCACGAAGCCCATGTCAATCACCAGCTTCTTCGCGTAGCCCGACACCAGTCCAACCACACGGTTGGCAACTGCCGATGAGCCGATATCCACGTCCAGTTCGAAGTACTGCTTGCCGCGGAAGGTCGGCTGGCGCAGCTTCTTGCCAATCAGCGCGGGGGTAGAGCCGACAGCTTGGCGCACGATGAAACTTCCCTCCACGATGCAGGGAATCAACTTGAAGCGCTCGTTATGGAACTCGTCCGATCCTTCCAGGAAGTCCGCCATCAGCTCGGCGGAGGGGGATCCGTCCGTCAGCACCGACGGATGCGGCGCCTGGTAGTACAACACCATATTGATGCGCGGGTTGCCCGGAACCACAAAGTTAATGACGAACGTGAAGGGCATCTCCGTGCCCTGCTCCTCGTGTCGCTTGATCTCGCGCTGGACAGGGTTGTCCGGGCGCGAGGCGATGTGCTCAATAGACTCCGAGGACTGGAAAAGGTCGACGCCCACAAGACGGAGGGATGGAGACTGCGACGGAATCTTCCGTCGGTCGGACAAATAGTCGGGGCCGCGCACCATCATTGCCTGGCCATCCGGTTCAGCCCACATCGCCCGCGGCACGTTACTCGGGAATTCCTCCAGCACCGAAGCGGGTCCTTCAGCGTCTCCAGCAGTTCCAGTCGCTCCTTCTTCTTGCGCTGCAGCAGCAGCCTGTTCGTCGGTAGACGCTGCAAGCGCCGCGGAAAACTCCTCCGGGACGTTCGGGCACACGTACTTGCGCGCCTCCATCACGTCCCGCAGGCCCGTCAGCGACAGCACCTGCGGTCGCACGTACAAGTGCATGACGTTCAATCGCTGCAGCAGCTGGCCTTCCCATCCTTGCGGGTCCAGGTGCACCACATTCGTCACCATGGACGTCAATTCATCGCCTTGCGTCACGCTCAGCGCGCGCGGAGAAATGATGAAGCCGCCGCCCTTGCACGTCGCGCGCACGAGTCCGTGCATGGGCGGGCACTCGGGATGCAGCGCGCTCTGCATGCAGACAACGTACGACCCGTCCTCGGCACGTCGCCAATACCTCAGCAAGCACAGATCTCTCGGTGCCAACCAACTACCAACAACAACAACAACAACAAACATTGTCAACATCAAGTGTCACCTCTCCAAAGCCACTTTCCAGCCACGTACATGGGCCACATCCACACTGGTCGGTAGACAAGGTGGATAATGTCCGAGTGGTCATCGATTGTATGCACAATCTCGGCTCGTTCGACCGACGCGTCCCACACGGGGTAGTTCTTGATGCCCATGAGGTAGAGGAAGATCTCGGACGGGGACCCGTCCACGACCTGCAGCGTCTTGAAGCACGGCACGGCGCTCGTCGCCCGCACATTGGACAGCGTCCAGAGCGCGGCCGCCACCACCAGCAGCGTGAGCAGCACGGACACCACGAAGCCGCCG
>JAHWLE010001000.1:0-15201 GCA_024679135.1 Phytophthora foliorum
CTGGCACAGACTCAGCTTCGTGCAGTCAGGAGTTTTCGACGGCCGGTAGTGAGACCACCGACAGCAGCGCCGTCGGCGGCGCCACGGACTCGGCCTCGTGCAGCCAGGAGTTCTCGACGGCCGGCAGCAGCGACACGGCTGACGACTCGTGCAGCCAGGAGTTCTCGGTCGCTGGATCGGAGGATTGCAGCAACGAGTACGACATCGCTGGATCGGAGGACTGCAGCCAGGAGTATGACATTGCTGGATCTGAGGACTGTTCGCAAGAGTATGACATTGCAGGCTCGGAGGACACGACCAGCAGCAGCACTGGCACTACTCCCGACACCTCGACGGATACCAGCACCACCACGTCGGGCGGCAGTTCGACGGGTACGTCCACTGGCACCGACACGACGACGGGTACGTCAACCGACACGGGTACGTCAACCGACACGGGTGCGTCCACCGACACCAGTACGACCGACACCAGTACGGGCACGACTACCGACACGGGTGCGTCCCCCGACACTAGTACGACCGACACCAGCACCACCGACACCAGCACGGGCACGACTGCCGACACGGGTGCGTCTACCGACACTACTACAACCACTACTGGTGGCAGCTCGTACTCAGACACGACGCAGAACTCTACCCCTTCTACGGACACCTCCACTACTACTACTACGAGCAGCCAGAACTCCGACACAACCACGGGTACTTCTACGGGAACCGACACGTCTACGGGTACCTCTACCGACACGTCCACGGGCACCACCACGGACACGTCGACCGACACGACCACTACGGGCGGTAACACCGACACGTCCACGGGAACTACCACCACCGGCACCTCCACTGACACGTCGACCGACACTACCGACACAGGCGTCGACGCGTCTGCTGGTTCCGACTGCAGCGAGGAGTACGACATTGCTGGTAGCGACGACTGCAGTGAGGAATACGACATCGCTGGCTCGGATTGCTCGAACGAGTACGACATCGCTGGCTCGGAGTCGTGCAGTCAGGAGTTCTCTGTAGCTGGCAGCAGTGACACTGCCGACGAGTCGTGCAGCCAGGAGTTTTCCACCGCAGGAAGTGAGCAGGTGGACTCAAGCTCCACTGGTGGTTCGGCCACCTACTCCACTGGTGCATCGGCCGCTTTCTCAACGGGTGGCTCAGCTGCTACCTCCACGGGTGGATCGGCCGCCACCTACTCGTCGGGGGCTTCGACAGATTCATCCACTGCTGCTTCGTCGGCCACCGAGTCTTCGGGCTCTGACTCAGTGCTCACCTTCTCGCCGTCTGCAGCTGGTGCCTCGTACAGCGGCAGCACCACGGCTACCACGACGAGTAGCGGCAGCACTGGCAGCAGCGCCGACCAGAACACACAGCAGCAGACGCAGTTCAGCGTCGAAGCCGTCAAGTTCCAGTCGGCCGACGACGGCTCGTCGACGGGCTCCTCTGACTACACGATCCCGATCGCTTCGGCGGTCGGTGCGTGTGCCGCGCTCGCTGTCGCCGCCACGGTGTACATGAAGCGACGGAACAGCAAGAAGAGCTCTAAGAAGGATTCGAGCTCCATCTTCACCGTCGACAAGAACTCGGCGCTCTAAGTCGGGCCCAGTTCGAGCCATGTCCCGTGCCGTGCTAACGCCGTCTCAATGCGTTGGGTGCCATGAATGAGAGACGTTGGAAGACCTCCATCGAGAACGAACCGAGGGGAAGTGAGTGTGAGTGTGTTACCATCTTGTATGCAAGAAGACCTATGTGGATTTCGAGTATTTTGAAGCTGACTTGGAGCCCCAGTCTCTGCTCCCGCTCGCTCGCCGAACGCGGACGTGTTGTGTATGTCGTTTTCCTTCGTCAGACCATTCGCGCGCCGCGTCTTGGACTGGCGTGTGTGTCTTGAGTAGTGAGTTTCGAGTTTGTTCAAATAGAAAGCGCCAACCTTTAGCCTCTTCCTTTGGGTTTGTCTTGCTTCCTCTGTCAATTCACGCCTGTCATCAGCAGTATCGACAGTGCCACACCGAGCACAACCGCGTTGCCTTGCACCCCCAACAATCTCGAAGCACCTAGAGAAAACCAATTCAGCACCATTACCACTGACACTCATAATGCTTTGATCGTACCATTCCTTGACCCTTTCGCCCACACTTCCACCTCCCGGATGCCGTAGATCACCCGTTCAGTTGTGCTGCTTGTGGTGGTCACCCCGTCGTCGTGGCACGAATACTCGTCACTGCAGACATTGGGCTCCCCGATGGCGACGCGAATGTATCGGAACGTGGACGTGACCTTGGCGAGTCCTTCCGTGTGGTTGTCCACCCGGTCGTAGGCGCCCGTGAGGTTGAATACGGCGAGGATGCTCGTGAACTCGACGCCGTCGTACGACGTCCGGATGAGGTAGCTCCTGGGCGACAAGAACCCGTGCCACCGCACCACAATCCGCGAAAGGGTCGGCACCAACGAGCTCATGTTGACCTGCCAGAAAACCTGCTCGGTGGCGTTGTCACCGGCCGACCACCAGCTCGTTTCGTCCGGGAATCCGTCGTTGGCATTGCCAGGCACGAACTCCGTGTCGTGCAGCGGGTTGGGCGCGTAGCTGTAGTAGCTGCTGGCGTGTGCCGGTTCCCCAATGGCGGCATTGAATTCCACGCCGGGGAAGCTCACTTCAGCCCGGATAACGGAGACCGTCACGCCCAAGACGAGGTGCCCGATCCAGAGGATCATGGAGAGCTGCGAACTAATTTTGCAGCCAAGAGGTGACGTTGCAGTGAGTGTCCGTTTCGCTACGTCGGACAAGTACCAAGGTGGCAACTTGGTTCAGGATGAACGCGAATGCTGCGGCGTCGGCTGCGGCGTCGGCCGAACTGCACCTCAAAATGTGTAAGAAGGTGGCGCAGCTCACGAAGGTCATTTTCCAGCTCAACACCCGCAACGAGGACTACCAGAACGAGGCCGAGCACTCTCGGACGGCGCATGCAGCTGAGGTTCAGCGGGTGACGCAGGATGCAGCGGACAAAATGCGTGCGTTGCAGACCAAGTTGCAGACCCAAGCGGCTACTGCAGCGCAGAGAGAACGGCAGCATGTTGCAGATAGACAAAAGTTGGTGAGCGAGGCCCAGCAGCAGCAACGACGAACTCAAGCGAGTCGCGCGGCGGAGGAGGACGCGTTTCGCACCAAAGTGGCGGAGCTCGAAGATCGGGTGCAAGACGCTCAACGAGCTTTTGAGGAACGCGTGGAGCAGCTTTCGCAGCTTGCGGAGGCCAAGGACAAGCAGCATGAGTTGAGTTCACAGGAAGAGGCAGCAGCTCTAGAGGCGAAGCTGAGCGAGAAACACACGGACGAGGTGGAGCAGCTCGTGACGACGTCGAACGCCAAGTACAATAAAATGCTGGCCGAGCAGCTACGAGCACAAGACGCGCTCAAAGCTGATCTCGTGAGTGCCAAACACGACTATGAGAAGCAGGAGCAGGAGGCAGCGGCCGGGCATGAACGACAGCGCTTGGCGCAGGATATGACAGCCAAAGCAGCTTTCGACAAGATGAAGCACGAGCTGGTGACCAAGATTGAGGTCTTGTTGGTGGACGCGGAGACTTTGCGAGGCAGTGAGTCCAAGCTGCGTGAGGAGAAAGACAAGTTCGTCAAGGACCAGCAGGAAGCTGCGCGGACCATGAAACAACTAGAGCTGCAGCTTGTCAAAGCCCAGCAGGACTCGCAAAGCGTGCGTCGAGATGCCTCCGCTCATTCCGAGGAGCTTCAGCGGATGCTGGCTGTAAGCACGGAGAAAATTGACGAGCTGGCGCAGGAACTCGTGGCGCTCAAGCAAACGCTGCAGACTCGGGATCGAGCTCTGGTGCAGGCACAGAAGGACCAGGAGGCAGCGCAGCTGGAGACTTTGCAGCAAAACGCGAACGCATCGGAGCTTGAGACGCAACTCAGACAACAACTACACCAACACGAGCTGCAGCGTGAAAACAGCAATCGCGAGGCTCTACTTGCTTTTCAGCAGCTTGAAGCGGGACAAACGCAGATCAAGAAGCTAGAAGAAGAGCTTGTAGTCGCTCAGAAGTCGATCGTAGAGATGCAAGTGGAAGGTGCGAGCACCACACTCAGTCACGCAAAGCTGAAGCAGGAGTTAGAGCGTGCAGTTGGTGAGGCAAAGCAAGCCCAAATCGACAGTGAGCGAGCTTTGACGCTTCTCAGACAGACTCATGACAAGAAGCTTCAAGAACTCATGAGTTCTCATACTCACGAGATGGAAACTCAACGAGTGTCGGCAGCAAAGCAGTTGGAGCAATCAGAGCTGCGCATGAGAGAGGATTCTGCAAAGTCGTCCGATGACCGGATAGCTGAGCTGAAGAAGGACCAGCAGAAAATTTTGGCTGATCATGAGGCTGCTTCCAAGGCAGCGCAGACGAAACTTCGGGGCGAAATCGTAAAGTTGGAGGGGCAAGCCAAGACGTTGCAAGAACAACTTGCAGGACAGACCCAACAATTCGCAGATGTGCAGAAGAAATATGCAGACTTGACACGACAGCTTGAAAACTCGCAGCAGCAAGTAGCCTCGTTACAGGCGACGAAAGACGCGCTTCAGTCATCCACGCAGAAATCGCAAAAGGAGCGCGATGAAGCGCACCAGAAGCAGATTCGTCAACTGGAGGCACAACGTGAGAGCTCTATCAAGACTCTTATGGCGGAGAAAGCACAGCAGGACCAACAACATTCAAAAGCTTTGGTTCAGTTAGCTCAAGAACACGCAGCAGTACTCCAGACGAGTACTCAAGAACTTGAGGCGCAGAGGTTAGAGGAGCTTGCTGCTCAAGAGAAAACGATGCGTGAGCTGTACGAGCCGCAACTCGCCAAACTCCGTGACGATGTTGATAACCTACAACGAGCTTATGGAGCCTACACGGAAGAAGCTTCAGAGTCCCGAAGGTCAATGGAGGAGACACGTTTGTTTGAGCAAGAGCAGCTTCGTAGCGCCATTGTCGGTTTTGCAGAACGCACGGCAGCAGAACGTGCTCACACGGAGGAAGCTGCTCATCAGGAACGAGAAAACCTTCGACTAAGTTACAGCAAACAACAGAGCGAACTGGAGAAACGATTTATGGAGGAGTCGAGAGCACAGATTGCGAGTTTTCAGGCGAAGGCTGACTCGGACTTTGCTCGACTAGCAGCGGATCATCGTCAAGAGCTCCAAGCCTCCACCCAACAGCACGCGGATGCACTGCAAAAGCTACAGGCGAGTTTGAATAGTGCTCAAGAACGAGCAATCGTGACTGAACGGGCTCATGCCGCGAAGCAGCTTTCTGAAATTGGCTCCAAGAAAGACCGTGAGCGGTCTGAGGCGCTGCTAGATGCACAAAAAACGCATGATCAACAGTACGGCGAGTTGCGCGGACGACTAGAATCAACAGAAGAAGCTCTGACGAGGAAGACACTCGACTGGGCGAGCGCGATGCGTGAAGGTCAGCATTTGAGCGCTGCACTAGCGGCTAAGGCTGAGGAGTTGGCTCAAAAGCTAACAGCTATGGAGAAGAGCTCGCGCGAGCAAGTGGAGACACTGAAACTAGCCGCAAGACGCGAAATGGACAAACTACTAGAGGAAAACTTGGCGGAGACGAAGCAGTTGAGTGATGAATTCGAGGAAACTCGACGTGTCATGGCCGAGAAAGTCGCGTACCTCAAAACTACGCTTACCGAATGGCAAGACAAATACGCTCGACGCGAGAGCCGCAGTGAAGACGTAGCTCGAATCGTCGAGCTTGAACGACTTGTGGTGGAGAAGGATGCGTTAGTACGGCGAACGCTGGACGAGATGGCCTACTTCAAACGCGAGCTGTTGAATCGTGAGGAAATGTACAACAAAACGTTTGCACGGACCCCCAATGTTGGAATGCTGCAGGTGCTCAAACCTCACGTGCAGCTGCAACATCAAATGCAGCAGTCTCTGAACCCGCAGATGCAGATGCCAAACCCAATGCACGCAACGCCACCACCGAGGTCACGAGGCAAAACAAAGTCATTTGAGCAGCCAGGTGAGCTGCAGCGAAGACGAAGTGAGCGCAGTGGCTTCAGTGCTTCGCCACCATCCAGTGCAGCGTCTGCTGTGTCAACTAACCAGAAGGCTTTACCACCTTTGCACAATAACCAGTTCAGTTAGCCGATGGGTAAACAGAACGTTCATCTTTCGTGACTTTATCAAAGGCGCAGGAAGCCTTGCCTTGAATACTGCAAACTTGAAATGCGCCACCAGGGAAGTTTTAGGTGGCAAAAAGCTGAACGGCGCCACCGCTGTCAGCTGGTCCCAGAAATGAGCTACTTTCTCCGAAGACCACGTAACCGAGACGAATGAGCTCGTAGGCACAATTTTCGATTCCTCACGCTTCGACTGTTGCTTCGGTTAAGGAAGGGCGAGACGCGTCCTCCGTAATGCTGAAAGTCTGTCACCTACCGACAGGAGGAACAGTCCTATCCAATGACCTTAAACATGACAGGCGTCAGCGCTTTCAAGTCACCTCGAGGGCTGATTGGCGATTGAACCGTGAGCAATGGTGTCAAGTTGGCAACACTCAATAGTTTCTTCATGGCGAAGACGCCTCGAGACTTCGCCGAATCACTATCGATTCCAGCGTCATCCAAGCGAAAGCTACAAGCTCCACTTCCCCTGATCAACATGATGGCAAGTTGAAGTGGACCATGACAAGAATAGTCTGGTTGCTCGTTTGTGAATGATAGTCCTCCTATTCACTCTTCCTCTAGATTTTATCGGATTAGCAAGGTGATGGAATATAGAAAAACTGTGATCCACTTGGAATATGAATGGCGTGCACACTTGATGCTACTATTTATTGAAGGTTTATGAGTTGCTAGATGTATAAGAAAGCGAGCGGTATCTGTATCCACACTTTTGATCTGGAAAAAACCCATCTACGAGCCAACATGGTGGACACCGAGCTGCAGCGCGTACGTGCGACTCCCTGGGGGCGTTTCCTGCTGTTTTTTATACATTGGCGTGTAGCGGAGACGATGCGCTACCTGGTGGTACCCTTTTCATGCTGAGCGCGGCCTTGCTGCTCGTGTAGATCGCGCGCATCGCGGACCAGAAGGAGAAAACGGCGGCGTACAAGGTCCTATTGCGCGTGCAATGAGATAAGATGTCGTGCAAAGATATGTACTGACTTATGTTTTTTGTTCAAATCTGCTTTTAGGCGCTGGTGGAGGAGAAGCTGCAGGACCCAAACAGCCTCAAGACTATCGTGACTCACTGTAGGCTGCAGTCTATTTCAGTACTCTACAAGTACTAACTCATTATCTACATCAGTGCTGGGAGAAGATGTGCTGTTGGTGATCTCCCGAGCTGTAGGCCCCCACTGCTTCGTGGCAATGTAAAAAACCAAGTTTTTAAGGCTCATCTTTGCTGGTGCAGGTCATCACCCACCTGGCCTCGGTGGTCGCAGGCATTGACGTGGACGCGCACCCGTGGAAGCTCGAGTTCATCTGCTTCTGCCTGGCCAAGATCAAGCCCCGCATCCTGTCGTTCGAGGAGCCCGACGTCATGTTCCGCGAGTCGTTGGCCGCCATGTACATGGACGAGGAAGAGTACATTGAGGCTGCCAAGGCGCTGGCTGCCATCAATCTTGAGAGCTCCACGCGCCAATACACGGACGTGGAGAAGGCCGAGAAGTACGTCAAGATCGCCGAGCTGTATTTGCAGGAAGACGAGACGGTGGATGCCGAGAACTTTATCAATCGCGCCTCGCGCTTCATCCACAACGTGGAGGACTGGGCGCTCAAGCTGCGCTTCCAGGTGTCGTACGCGCGCATTCTCGACTCGAAGCGCAAGTTTTTGGACGCTGCCCTGCGCTACTATGAGTTCTCGCAGTCGAAGCCTGATGAGGTGGACCCGGACGACTTGCTGGAGTTGCTGAGCAAGGCTGTGACGTGCGCGATCTTGGCGTCCGCCGGCCCGCAGCGCTCGCGTCTTCTGGGCACGCTGTATAAGGACGAGCGCGTGAAGAACAGCGAGCACGTGGCGATCCTGGAAAAAATGTACATGGAGCAGCTGATTCGTCGCCCGGAACTGGTGCAGTTTGAGAAGAGTCTGCTGCCCCACCAGAAGGCCGTGCTCTCCAATGGGTTCACAGTGCTAGAAAACGCCTTCCTCGAGCACAACTTGCTGGCTGCCAGTCGCGTGTATAGCAGCATCTCGCTTGAAGAGCTGGGTAAACTTCTCGAGATCGAACCTGCTAATGCTGAGCGCGTTGCTGCTACGATGATCGGCGAAGAGCGCATGAAGGGCAGTATCGACCAACACCAGGGCTTTCTTGAGTTTGAAAACACGGAAGACGAGGTATTAGCAGCTTTTGACACGCGAATCAGCTCTGTGTGCTTCAACGTGAACCAATGCGCCGAGCAGATTGAGCAGCAGTACCCGGACATCGTACGCCAGCTCTCTACCCCAACTGCGACAGCTACCTAGAGGATATCTTGTGGTGTAAGTTGGCGGAGAACTAACTGGTTCTCATGAAACTCAAATGGAAATTTGCGTCACTTGGTCCCCAAACTTATTCTAGCAATCACCTGGCCATAAAACTCAGGTTGCTGAACGTTCGTTTTCATATCTGGTGAGGGCAATTCGCAATCGACAGTGCAATTAAGCACCACTCCTCTCGAAGAATCATTTTAAAAAGCAATCCTGAGTGGCGTTACAGCCGTTAAAGCTTCCTTCACCACAACGCTCTAGCTTGGAACGAAAAAAACGATTTCTAGATTGGTAGATTGCAGGGTTTTTCATTGAAAAATCATAAGTATCATGCAGTTAGAGCAATATGGAAATACCAAACTAAGTGGGGAAAGCCGTCTATGTGCTGACAAATGCTCGTTAGCTACAGCTTAAGTGGCGTGGTTCGCGATGACACATTTGCCACCAGTGGGGGTTTGTACTTTGGGTTCTTGTTGACTTTTAAGGTCATGTAGATGCCGGTCGAGATTTAGTAATTCGCGGTCCACATCTTGAACTTCTTGTAAGCGCAACGAGAGTTCTCTAGCTGCTTAGCCAACTCATTTCCTTCCTTCTTGGTATAAGCCCGCTATTAATAATATGTGATACAGCGTGAAATCTCCACCACAGTTTAGAGCCTTAGAACTTATGGACCTTGTGCAGCATTGCTACTGCAGCACTGTAGTTGCAACGAAGCTGTTCTTTCAAGAACAAGCTGGTGCTACAGCAACTTGGTACAGAAGCACAAATGTTCGACTCCGGCAACTTTTGGTAAAGCCGGCTGCCATGTATCAAAGTTGAAGAGCTCAAGCTCACCAACACGAACCCGATACACCGAGGAAGGGGCGCCGGTAAGCATCATCATCCAAATTCGTGTTGACCAGAAGCGGGGGATAATAGTAGGGACATCTTGTTATAATACCGCCGTTGCTGACGTTAGCCTCATGGTTCCATCAACAGAGTGGAGCGTCTGGTTGTGCTCATCTGGTCACACGCGACGCGATGGCGTGATCGCCATGATATCTCAGTAAAAGTGTCCGGTCTCAGTTGATAGCGGCAGTGCCGCCGCCGCCGACACACTATTATAGCTCGCAAGCCTCTTCACTTCTACCCGATCGTTGGGATCCATCATTGCTTTTGATGTCCTTGCTGGATGGATCTAGAACTCTAGCAGGAGGCTCCATTGCATTGCGTCCATGCGATCTCGTCATCTTCTCTATCTTCCTGCCCGCCTCAGATGGAGGTCCTGATTGCAAGGTTCAACCCCCAAAGACCAATCATCCGAAGATCACGACTATCAAGCATGGCCCGGTTTTTAGCGGCCAGCGCCCGGAGACATTTCGCTTGCCCCTTGATCGGCAAGCTCTCGTTGGGCGGCGGCACACGAAGCAACAAACTGCTGCAGGCACCTTGCAGTCATCACTTGGTACCATCTCAACTTGTACCCTTGTACTGTGAAGAATTGGCGAGTAGCGAACGATGTCTTGAGGCACGTCTGCTGTTGCACTTGTCTGTGGTGCGGACCGAGTTCGTGCGGAGGCAAGAGGCACCATCTTCACGTCCCGTTGGTCCGAGCCACGTGTCAGATTAGAATACGTTTGTAACTTGCTGGAGATCATTCACATCGACCTGAGCCCGCGTGGGGCCGGGACCACCTTAAAGGGTGACTCACATGCAATCTCCCGCTGTTCCACACCTTTGGCGCATTTCAAACTCTTAGCTCCGCGCAACTTGATGTTCATTCCCGCTTTTGCTTCCGATCACCATGGGCTCTCCAACCTCCGCAGATCGTTCCTCTCTCTCCTTCGTCGATGCAAGCAACAATCAACCGCAGAAGATGGCGTCTCCCACCCCTGCTGGTTTCTACGACGGCCTCAAGTCCCCCGCCGACCTCGAAGACGGAGCGCTTCGACCCGGTGGTCCGCCGTCTTCGCTGTACTCACGGCAGAACCTTGGTCTGGCAGCCCACCAGATTTCCGTCGCCATCGTGTATGGTTCTATCTCCGGTGTCATCTACTCCGTGCTGAACAACTACCTCAACATGAGCGCGGTGCTGGTTGCAACCGCGCAGGCACTTGTGAGAGTTCCACACGCTCTTCGAGTTTTCACGGGCCTTATTTCGGACTGCTACCCCATCTTTGGCTACCGTCGCCGGCCGTACATGGTGGTTGGTTGGGCCATGGCCTTTATTTGCTGCTTGATCATGGCGGTGGTTCCGTTGGGAGACCCATATTACGGCGACGCATCGCTCGAGGATATCCCCGAAAGCGACTGGACTCTGGAGCAACAGACGCTGATCAACTACGACGCACCAAGCAAGGGAATCCATCTCATCATCCTGTTCATGCTGGCCCACCTCGGTACCATCATCGCCTACGGAGCTGCCGATGGGTATCTGGTTGAGTTGGCACAGCGCGAGCCGGTGGCCATTCGTGGTTCGATCCAGACGGATATTGCCATCGTGAGTGCTGTAGCTGGAATCTTGACGTCGTTCATGACGGGCATTGGTCTCAACAGCGAGGCATACGGAGGCACCTTCTCGTGGGATATGGGCTTTGGTGGCGTCATGGGCGTGTGCGCTGCCTTCTCACTGGTGACAATCCCGCTCTGCTGGTTCTGTGTTACGGAGGAGAAAGCCCCAGCTCAAGCCACCGGCCCCTTCTTCGTATATTTGTACGATTTCATGCAGTACCGGGTGATCTACCAGGTTCTTGCCTTTCGGTTTTTCAACCACATCTTCTCCAACTTCTCGGTCACCGCGTCCAGCAAGATCAAGAGCATTTGGTCTAATGTTGAGCCTCTGAACGATGGCATTGCGAGCATGATCTCCTCCGTTGTGAGCCTTGCTGCTCTGTACGCGGTGCGCAAGTGGGGTCTCCACTGGAGCTGGAGCTGGGTGGTTATCCTCTGCCAGATTTTTGTCGTGGTCATTGACTGTTTCCCGACCTTCTTGACGATCTGGGACGTCTACCGGAGCCAGTGGTTCTGGCTGGGAGTGCCGTTGTTGGCAGAGGTCCCGGGTAGCATTGGCGAGCTTATCGCGAAGCTTTTCGTCATCGAGATCGCCGACCCAGGAAGCGAGGCAACTATCATGGGTCTCATCATCACCATCAACAACATCGGCACGCCCTTCTCCACCGTCATGTACAAGTCCATCGATTCGCACTTCAGTATCACGGCAAAAGATCTCAAGAAGGACACCCACGAGGTCCGGATGGATGTGACCTACGCCTACCTGATCGCTTACGCGTTCAACTTGGCGTCGATCGTGTTCGTGATGTGGCTCCCGCGTCAAAAGAACCATGTGCACGAGTTGAAGCGTTCAGGCGGGAAGAGTAAGTTCATGGGCATCCTTACCATTTGCTACATCCTGTTCGGCTTCATCTGGGTAGTGCTGACGAATGCATTGACGCTCTCAACGTCCACAAGCTGCCTTCGTATTGCTGGCGGGACTGGGTGTTGATCGAAGAGGCTTGACTTACCCAGGAAGAAGAGGTTTCAAGAATTATTCTACAAGCACTAACATTCATCTGAAGTGAAAATGGATGACAACAAACATACAATTTTGGTTAACGATCAGGGAGTCTCTTGTAGAGACGATGTACATGGATACGTGCTAGATATGGTGAGTCAAACCAGCTTCTTGTCGCTGGTCTGCTCAGTTGCGCTTGCGTGCGTTACACTTCAAGTCCGTCGACGGGCTACTGGTAACGGATGGCGTGTCAGCGGAGCTACCAGCCACCGACGTCGGGCCAGTAGAAGAACCCGTCGTCGAGTAGCTTTCGGTCGTAGGGGCTTCAGTGGAGGCAGATGGCGAGGTTGTGCCTTCGTAGTAGCTACTAGAGGACGAAGGAGTAGACGCCTCTTCCTGCTCGGTAGACTCGGACGAAGAACTCGTTTGACTCACGTAGGAAGAAGCCGTCGTCTCACCATTCGAGCTAGACACAGGAGCTGACGTCTCATCGCTGGAGGCATCGGCGCTGCTCGTGGTAGAAGCCACGTAGCTTGAGGTCGAGGAGCCAGCTGCCGAGGCAACGCTGCTGGACGCGTCGGACGTAGCAGTCGTGGTCGAGTTCGACGAAGTGCTCGTTGCCGTGGACACGTCTTCGTTCACGATGATGTCGCTCTCCGAGTACTGGCACAGCGGGTCCTTAATACCGTCGCCAAGCTCCGTCGGTTCGCCATCCTCGTTGCCCTCTGACCAGGCACACACCGTGTAGCTGTCATCGTCGGACGAGATGTAGATGTTGCTCAGCGTGGCCTCGTCGCCATAGTTCTCGTTCACCGTCACAATGCTCACGCTGGGATTCACAGCGTACACGTTCGACACGCTAACAAAACGCTGCTTGTCACCGCACGTGCCGCACGAGCGGTAGAGCTTGCCGAAGGTATCGGCGTAGAAGCCGTCGATCTTCACAGTGCCGTAACCATTGTGCTGAATCACCTTGTCATCGGCGTTACGGGCGCCGCCACCAGTGACCGTGGATACGCTCGACGCAGAGCCGCCCTTGATGCTCAGAGCGTCCTCGCACACGTCGTCCCACCACACGTTCTCAATCGTGCAGTCGGAGTCGTCGCAGTGCACGCCCTCCATCTGGTCGGCACCAATGATCACGTTCTTGAGGGTGCCACCGGCCTCCACGAGAAACACGGCCGTGGACGAACCGCTCTCCTCCTGGCCCTCGCACGTGATGTCCGAGCGCTGGTACGTCTTGAGGCCACCATCGAAGGTCTCACCAGCGGCTACCGTGTAGGGCTCCGTGTAGTAGACGTCACCCTGACTGGTGGGCCACGTTCCGTCGGGCACGGAAGCGGCCGAACCGTGTAGTAGACGTCACCCTGACTGGTGGGCCACGTTCCGTCGGGCACGGAAGCGGCCGAGGTAACGACGGCAGCAAAGGCAGCAATGGCGACAACAGTGAAAACCTTGGCCATTTTTGAACTGGAGTTGTGCAGGATGCGGTGCTGGTTGGGAGTTGTGTTGCTCACACGGTGAATTGGGAAGTGAGAGAACTCGGCAGTCTTGGTCGTGACTGCTACGCCGGACTCGTAATACTTCATCAGGGCGTCTGTGAGTTAGTTGGCTATCCAAAAGAGGACGCGGTGGCGCGGGGTGCTAGAGCTCCAGCCCCACCCAGCTGACAGCTCTGCCGAGATTAGGATCGGGCAAGATCGAGCATGGGTCTTCCTCGCCCAGCTTGCGCGCAAGAACCGCACGACTCCGTCGACAGCAGCAACGCGACTATAGAACCGATAGATAACCCGAAGGGACGAGGCAAAGCTGTCGATCACTTGGACAATCAGCACTCCCGACAACTATCGAAGTCGTCGAGGCGTGGACCACTATTAATAGCGCCTTTTAGCCACGTTCATTACATGTAAGGTAACAGAAATAACGATAGCAACGCCTGTGACTACAACAAGCCTGAAAGCAACATGCGCACGTTCGTTGGCGTGAAAACAATTAACGGGGCGATTAAATCTCTTGCCATGATTAATCGACCGTGGTGGTCGATGCACCCTACGCCTGGCAGATGCCACGGCGGAAAACGTTGATCGATTTTTCGCGTCTCCAAGATAGCGCGTGCACCCAGTGGCAACATGCGCGCGCGTTAAGCACTTGGATGAATGAGCTCTCGCTGCACTGGCGTCAATTCACACCCAACGACAGCTCGCACATGGTGAGCTGCCATTGTTCTCATATGGGTTCAAGCATGGTGCTGATGCTCCACCAAGTACGCCGCCCACTGGGCTACTGATCGGGCTCGGAGTTTGGGTGAAAAATCGATGATAAATTACCTGAATAAGCCCACATATTATCTATTTTTTACGGATAATATGTAAACAAACGGTATTATATAGAATCATACTTCGAGTATATTTAACAATCTATTTTTTACGGATAATATGTAAACAAACGGTATTATATAGAATCATACTTCGAGTATATTTAACCCCTTGAGCCCGAGGGGTTTTAGGCCCCATCATCCAACTCGACGTCGTCGGTTGCCACAACCAGCAGTGAGTCGTCCACCTCGAGCACCACACAACCGCAAGTCTCCAGCAGCTCTACGATGCATCAGTCGTCGGATGACGAGAAGAGTGCTGCTTCTACGTCGAACTCGCTTCGTGGCAACACGCAGCAGGGAAACTCCGAGTCTACCAAGATGGGCGCACCGTCCACCACTAGCTCCGATTCAGCCGACAACAAGGACCAGAGCGATGACGTCAATATGGACCTGGGCGGCGACGACATCAATGACCAGAACGATGACGGCAACAAAGACAATGGTGACGACGATAACTAAGCGAGGCACTGCACCTTGGTTCTGGGCCTGAAGCCTACCACGATACCGAGGAAATTTTCTTGGTATATTGCCGGCACTGTGTGTACATTCAATAGTAGACCATGGATAGGAACTCCAAGTTCCATTTGATGTTTTCATGTACTATAAATACAACTACCTGACCAACTTCACGATACAAGATCAACCAGCAACCAAACCAAAACCACGACAGACGAACGACATCAAGTCGCGTCTTTTATATTATCAAAAGGCTTCTATAGGAAAAAACACCTAAACATCAAATAGAAGGCCACTTATCATCATCATGTACTATAAATACAACTGCGTTTTGGCTTCGAAAAACGACGTCAGTTAAATATACTCGAAGTATGATTCTATATAATACCGTTTGTTTACATATT
>JAHWLE010001001.1:0-15174 GCA_024679135.1 Phytophthora foliorum
CGAGGCTCGGCCGGGTCCTTCGACCGCGACGGCGACGCCGCACGACGACAGGAACGCGCGCTCCGGCGCTGGAATATGCTGCGCACCCACGTCCGCGTCACTCGACGGTCGGTTCCTTTGCCCTGCCATGAAATTTGCACTCGCTCAATTGTTATTTCGCGCAGGTTGTGCCAAGAACTCGCCTTGAAACACGCGCGACGCTTCTCGTCGGCTCAGCAGTCGCTGGTGGACGCCTCTATGGGCTGCATCTCCGCACCCGCGACCCAAAAGTGTCCACTAGATACGTTGCTAGCTGTTCGGGACCAATTCCTCTCGCTGCTGGACGCCGAGCACTGCGTCCTGAGTTTTGCGATTCTGCCGTCGTCGTCACTCGACGGTTCGTGTTCCGTCATTGAGTTGGACGGACGAGGCATCCGGCAGGTTGTCGAGAAAGCGGCGAGGACGTCCGGCTCGACGACGGCAAGGTGGCAGGCGCGAGGAGCTGCACATCGACCGACCTTCTTTTCCACGGCCAACGCCTGTGCAAACGCACTCGTGGAAGCTCCGGCTGGATGCAATCACGTACAGGTAACTGCAATGCAACTAGGAGACTGTAAAAGGGGGAACGAGACGCTAACCTTTGCTTATGTGTTTTCAGGCGTATCTGTGTATGCCTCTAGTCGACTGTGGTGACCATGTTCGAGCTGTTGTTGAGGTATTTAACTCACGCCACGACCCACAGGACATCACGACGTGGCTTGGTGATTGTGAGTCGGACTGCTCGCTGGCCTTCAGGTCGTTCAAGTCCATAAACGAACCACTTCGTGTGTTTTGCGGCTTCGTTGGCGCTTTGCTCCGGGCTGCAGCACCAATCGAGGCTTATGTCAACAATACCAGCAGGGACGATGCCGTAGATCCTCTTTCAAGTATATTTCGGCGCTCGGCCCAACCAGCAAATGGTTCAGAGGAGATTCCACTGCTACTGCTTGACTTCTTGCAGCGAGCACTCGGTGTCGATGGTTGGACGGTGTACGCGCACGACCGCGAAGTCAGCACTTTTTGGGCTCGCCTTGCTAGTACGGGATTCAGGACCACGGTATCGACAGTGCTGATGGGCCAAGGTGTTATCGGTCGAGCGGCTTCAACAGCAGAGGCTCTTTTTGATGGAGATGTCCTCTGTGTTCCGATGTTCGACCAATGCAGGGATCACCAAGTAAACAGCGTGGTTGTGTTTTATGGGACGCAAACCAAGAAGCGTGGTAGTCGTGGTGCATTCCGTCAGTGTGATGTGGAGTTGTGTAATGTCGTCTGCCGTCATGTCGGAAGCTCGTTGCAGCGCTTAGCTCTCGAAGATGCTGCAAACAAGGCTCAAGAAAAAGCTCAAGCCCTGCTGGAGCTTTCAGATCTGCTGTTTCGTGAACTCGAGCGGTCTCCCAAACCAACAGCGATGCTTCTGACAGCTGCACGGGCCATCGTTCAGAAGTCCTGGTTTCGTATCTCGGAATGCAACGTATATCTGAGAGATCCGCTTACCCATGAGCTCTACTCTCCTGGTAACGCGACACAGGGTGAGTACCGTGTCCCGCTATCGTCGGGCAGTCCTAGCGCCACGGCAGCAGCACGTACCAGCAGGGTGGTGAATCTTCGCGATGCTAGCTCGGGTTCGCTTTCTCGAGAGAAGCACGCCAAACCGATTCTTGCTGTCCCTGTACGAGATACTTCGTCTGGTGCGGTGCTTGCTGTCTTGGAGCTGTTGGACAAGCACTATTCGAGTGACAAGGACAGAGATGCACGGGAGATGCAGACCGCTGTGAGCCTGGACAAGCTCTACTTCGATCAGCATGATGAAGACCTGGCAAGAGGCATTGCTCGGCAGGTAGCGTCTGCTCTGCGGAATACCCAACGACTAGATGCAGCACGAACAGCGCAGCGAAAGAGTGCTGCTTTGCTGTCTCTGCGGCTTCCTGCTGCTACAGGCACAATGCCGGGTGAACAGGCTGGGGCAGTGTTTTCCTTCGTTGAGGGTGCAGCATGTCGAGCTCTGCGAGCTTCGCACGGTGCTCTCTTTCTCGTTGATGCTCCTAGTCGCTCATTGTTTGCCCGGGTTGGCGCTGACTGGCGAGGTTACGCGCTGCCCATCGGTCAAAAGCTACAAGGTCGTGTTGCTGCTACTGGTGCCGCCATGCGCCTGGTTCGTGAGGCGTGCATTCATCCGGAGTTTGATAACGACTACGATCGCTTGATGGGTATGCAGACGTCGAGTCTGCTTTGTGTGCCGATCAAGGCTCAGCCGTCTATGTCGGCTTCGTCATCGTCTACTGCACCATTCGCATCTTCAGGCGCTTCTGGGCGGTCTGGACGTCGCTGCAGCAGCAGCTTCAGTACTAGCAGTAGTACAGATGAAGACGGCGACGATCGTCCCGTTATCGGTGTGTTCTATGCAGTCAACAAAATCAGCGCCAATGGCGAGACCGAGGGCTTTGATGCCGAAGATGAGCAAGTGTTACGCGCTATCTGTGTGGAACTCTCCGCTCTTGTGGAGCGTCGTGCCTGGGAGCTTGTGTTCGAGTCTCCATCGTATGATGACAGCGAAAGCAGTGACAGTGAAGGTGAGAGCCACGTTACACGGACGTTCCTGTCGCAGTACACCACGGCGTCTCCCGTACGCCGTCGTCGACGTCCTCGTTCACGTCTTCCATCCGTCGTGAGCGATCATGACCATGCTGCTGCGGTTGTAGCTGCCACTTCGTACCACGAACGCTGTTTCTTGAGTAGTAGTGGTGGATGTGGAATGCTCGCGTCGCTTCCTGGTAGCATTGGTCTTGCAACAAGTCAAGGAACGCAAAGCCCGGTTCTACAATGGGACCTGGATCCGTGGCAGTTCTCGCCGGCTCAGCTCATTGACCTCGCAGTAGACATGTTTGAGCTGCACGACCTCATGGATGGATTCGCGCTGCCGGAAGCCACACTGCGCCGCTTCCTGCACAGCGTACAGGCCCAATACCTTGATGTGCCGTATCACAACACGTACCATGCCTTCGCAACGCTGCACATGACGTTCCTAATGCTCACTGCGCAGAGCAAAAAGCTGGCTTCGTCACTGATTCCCGCTTCAACTGCGATCGGTGTGAGTCCGTCCACGAAGGCGCAGGCTACAGAGAGGAGTCGACAGAAGCGTTGTGGCGAACTGATACTTGCTCCACGTGAGCGACTTGCAGTTTTCGTTGCAGCTTTCTGCCACGACATGGGCCACGACGCTCGTACCAACGACTTTCACGTGAGATGCAGCTCGCGTCTTGCTCGTCGTTACAACGATCACTCCGTGCTGGAAAACATGCACTCAGCTGCATGCTTCGAGACCATGCGCCGACCTGGCCATGATGTGCTGGCTGGACTGGAGGATGGTTCAAGTGATACTGCTGGAACCCGTCGTGTTGTCCGCAAGCGTATTATCCGCGCGATCCTTGCCACTGATATGCATCGCCACGCTAGTATTGTTGCTAAGCTACACGAAGCGCAAGTCCGTGGAAGCCGGAACGATGATGAGGCCCTGCGTGAACTGCTTGTGGATGCTGTCGTTCATTCGGCAGACATCTCGGGCCCAACGCAGACTTGTGAGCAGCACTTCCGCTGGACCTCCAGGCTACTAGAAGAATTCAATGAGCAGCATGCAGAGGAGGTTGAGCTGGGAATTTCAGCGACGGCTTTCATGGATGCACGACCGGACTCGGCTGAATTTGCGCGTGTTAACTTGGCGTTTGTCGACTCGTGTGCGTTCCCTCTATGGCGTGCGCTCGGCGTCACGTTAGCCGGATTAGAAGGCTGTCTCGCTAATGTGGAGCGGAATCGTACGATGTGGGCTGCTAGACTCGATGAGGCCACGAAGCTTGAAGCTGAGGAGAAGAAAGAGAAAATTGCCGCGAAATCGGTCACCACCTCTACGAATGAGGTCAGCCCCGAGAGGTTGGCCATCAAGAAGAAGATGGTAAGCGCCGCGCAATCTACCCAACGACAAGAGAAGCTTGATTGCGAAGAGCGGAGCGAGAAAACGTCGAAAGAGTTTGTCACCCCCACGAAAGCGCAATCCTCGAAGAGGATGAATAATACCCCACGAAAAGCAGCCAGCCCAACGCAACCCAAGGATATTCCCCAACGCAAGGTGAAGATCGAACGGGTAGAGCGGAAGGAGAAGCTGACGTCGGGGAGTAGTTCCAAGAAGTCGAGCAGCACCCCCAAGAAGGTTGTCAACACCACGCAGCCCAGGGACATTCCTCAACAACAGACCAGGAGAAAGATTGATAGTCGTTAGGGCGACCTCGCCAACCATATCTATTGCTGTTGTATCATAAACAAAGACCAGTTTTGACAAAAGTTTTCTGTGAAATGTGTGTTTCATTGGAGTAGCTGGCAGCAAGAGTCAAAAGTTCGTCCATACCTAGTGCTCGAGTAGACCAAGCTTCCGAATTGTCTGGTATTGCTCTGCAGTAAACTTTGCGTCAGACATAACCGAGAAGCACATGGAAGCAAACACACTTACCGGGGATTTCCATCAGCGCTTGCATCGCAAAACCAGCTTCCGGATTTTTCAGGTTGCGCTTGAGCACTTTGTTGTACTCGACGAACTGAAAATTGTCAAATTGGCGAGCGGGAAGCTGGTCATCGAACTCTTCCATTACCTCCCACGGACCATCGCCGACGCCAACCATGACAATAGCTACAAACACAAAGCAACTAAAACGTTAGGAGGGGGCCCAGAATCACAACAAATTCCAAAACGTTGGGCGTACAGATGGGATACTTAGACGCCTCAACAATTGCCTGCCGCGTTGCTTCGCGTTCATTCACGTGTCCGTCAGCGACAATCACCAAAATATGGTAGCCAGGATCTTGCTTCACCGCTTTAATTGCCTCATGAATCACTGGCGCAAAGCTGGTGGGGCCGTGGAGCTTAACCTTCGGGGTGATTTCGTTGTACCGCTTCAGAACCTCGTCAAACCCCTGACACCCTTGGCCTCGAAAAAACGGGAAGCAGCGCTGGGCTAGCGTAGTGGAGTCGCCGAAACCAAAAGCAGGAATGATACTGTCATCGTCGAAAGCTTCCAAAGTCCGTCCAATGACACTGATGACGCTCTGGTAGGGATTTTGTGTCGCTCCAGTTGGATCGATATAGTGCAGACAGCGACCTCCAAAACTCTGTTTTCCCGTCCACTGCACGTCATGTGAACAGGTTGACATCAAGTTCAAATTTTTCTGACTAGCAGCTCCAGGAACCCCTTACTGTGTTGGACTCGGTGAAGTCAATCTGAAAAGTACCCACAGAGTTACTAAATCGTTGAAAGTACCAAAAGCAAAGCTCAACATATCCATACCCCCACAATCAAGTTGGATGACTCCAGCCCCGCCTTCCTGTCATGGTCACATTCTTAATTCCTTTTCACTATCACGAGTTTAATCAAGGTAGCCAGCTCACCTGAGATCACTCTGTACTTCCTCTTTTCAATTCGTACAAATGAACACAATTCAGACATCAACTGTATCCTCATCATGCACCTTTGAGTTTGGAACGCACCGATGGTTTCGTAGCGGTCTGGAATGGGCTGGAAGCCCGACTTCTTCTCCGCAGACGTCTCGCTGCTCGATGTGCACCCCATGACGAGAATTCCGTAATGGCCCGTCGCTCTGAACGTTTTCTCAGGATAACGGGTAATGGATACTTGAAGCTATGGCATTTAGTTGGTGGCTGTTCTTGGTATTCGCCAGCAGCTCGTTTTCTATACTAATGCAAAATTGTATCCTGTATACATGTACAACAAATAATGATGCCTTTCATAAATTATGGTGCTGCTCAAGCAAGTTCTAGTTGTCAATCGCTTCAAGCACATTTGGTGAAATGATCATATTTGACTAGAAGGTCTTACGACACGTAGTTCACTGTCAATATGAAAAAAGTACGAGTCCGACTTAGCAATGAACACCAAGAACCTCAGGCTCCGAAGTGACGGTGTCAGCGTCCGAGGCCACGGGGCTCTCGGTAGTCGATGGGACGGTGGTGGTCGAGTTTGTACCGTTGGTGCTGTCCGACGAAGTCGAGTTGGTCTGCGGCCACGTGGTGATGTCCGAGCCGTTGGCGAAAATGGTGAAGCCGTCGGTGGGCACGGCCTCGGCCGTGCTGATGTCGTTGGCGAACCACAGGAAGCGAAAGGACTCGCGCGTGGCGATCACGCGCGAGCCACCGAACGTGACGTTGTTCGTGGCAAGCGACCAGCTCGGAGTCAACGACGAAGCAATGCGAGGACCGGCGTGGCCCTCGTAGTTGCCGCCCGAACCGGTGGTGACGTGGTAGATGCCGTTGATGTCGTCCACCTTGTTCTTGTAGATCTTGGCCGTGCGCTCGTACGCGTGCACGTGACCCGTGATCACGGCGTTCACGCCGTTGGCCGAAAAAACTTTCTCCCACTTGGCCATCAAACCACACTGCGGTTCCGAGTACACGGTTCCCGAGTAGTACGTGCCATTCCAGCAGTTCTCTGCGTCGGCATCGTTGATCTCGAAGATTGTGGACGAGCACTGGCACTGGTGGTTTTGCCATGTATTATAAAAGGGATTGTGCTTGATGACAAGGACCCACGGGGTCACGCTGCGGTCGACGCTCTCCAAGTCCGACTTGACCCACTCGAGCTGCGCGTTGCGGTCCGCGAGCCACTTCTCGGTGCCCACAACCGTCGTGGTGGTGCCGTTCGATCCCGTGTAGTCATCCAAAAAGACACAGTGGATGAGACCGATGTCCACCGAATACCAGGTGTGCAGCGCAGTCTTGGCCTCCTCCGAGATCGGTGTGTACACGCGCTTAATGTAGCCCAGGTAGTTTTCAGCCTCCAGCGTCATGTCCTCGGGGTACGGGTACATGTTCAAGTGGCCCGACGATGTGATGGTCTCGTGGTTGCCGTTGATGCCCGTGAGAGGGTAGATGGACGTTAAGTTCTGCTGCTCCGTGAACCAGTTGTCCCATTGCCGGTGCTGGCCGTTGGCGTACGAATAGTCCCCAGCGATCACGAGGGCCTGGATGTGCTTGCCCTCGAACGTCTTGGCCTGCTCGGCGAAGGTCGTCTCGGAAGAGGTCGTGTCACCAGGGTCTCCGATAATGCCGAGGATGGTCTCCTCGGTGTCTGAGCCAGGGCGCAGCAGCGACACGAACGAACCGGTGAACTCCGAGTCACCGATGACGTACGTGTACTTGGTCGTCTCGGCCAGATCGCACAGCAGCGCCGTGTGCAGGTAAGGAGACGTGTACGTGTAGTTGTATTCGGGCTCGGACACAGCGTAGTTGACAAAGGTACTGTCCGCCGAGACGGTGGAGCCCTCGGCTGTGGCGGTCACTGGGTACGACTTGGCGTCCTGCGTGGCGAAGGACACGGCAAAACCGTTGGCGCAGTTCACCGCTGGGCTTGATACGCCCAAGTGGACTTGGGTCACCTCAGCAGAGGCCCAGTTGATAGCGACAGCGGCGGCCAGCGCAGCGGAGAGGGACACGACCACCTTAACCATGACGACGGAGTTTGAGGAATGAGATTGTCCGGCGAGACTATCCCGTTGTCCTGCGAGCGAGCTCCATCTGGTTGGGCAACATGGAGTGAAGCTTGGCCAGGCCTGCCCAGACCCCCGGGATCTCATTGAGACGGTCCAGAGAGGTCCGCTCGAATCTCGTGCTGGGGCATTTGACGAGCACAAGTTGAGAGGTGACGCGTTCTCAGATGCAGGGCATATACAGTCCGAATCTCCACGGGACCACAACACCGATGTGTAATTCGGCCAAGGTCAATGCATCACTTTCGCCACTTCGATGTCGATGCCATTGAGTTCTTCTTTCGTGGTCGAATACTGCGCAATGCAGTCACACGCCACAGCGCATCTGTCATGCGAACTCAGGCTAAAGAGGTTTAGCGAAGTGCAGCTGTCAGAGACGGCATGGGAATATTTTTTTAGCGGACCCACTGCACTGAGCATGCAACGTTGCAGCCATTCGTATATTGGCCGAATCTCGGGCGGGGGGAGTGGCGCAGTGGCCTGATAGCTCCCGCATCGTCGACAGCGAATCCAGCCAACGTTGGGCTGTCGAAAACAGGGCAAGTGAGACGGTGTATTCCATGGGCAAGGCCAAGGGAATTATGTTTTCCACATACAATTTGTACTACCGGTATACCGGTACATACCGGTCTGAACCAGTCGACCCCTGCAGGCCACGCGTTTGGAGCTCTCCCTCAGTCTCACTTCAGAGTCAGAAGACACCAAGACCAAGAAAGACCCGCCTCTCCTCGTCCCTTATCGGACTGAGCTGATGGTCATTGCATAAGCTTTATTAATGTAACTGTTGTTTAACCCCCAAAGACTGTGGAAACGCAAGATTCGTTTGTGCCATCTGTACCGGTGCATTCCGGATCGCCCGGCTAATTGGCAGCAACAGACTGCAGGGCGCCATGCACCAGGGAGCCTGTTGTGATGTCGATGTTAGTGCTGTCGCCTCAGTTAAGTTTACCTCCCATAGCAAACCTCCCCGTTAAAAACATCCAAGAACCTGTGGCGCCTGCCTGAACCCTCCCTTTGCCTCCCTTTACCTACTCCATACAAACTTCAAGTAAAACCACCTGCTGATCTTGTGGGGGTGTAACACTGACTCACTTCGGAAAACGATGGACGAGCTCCGACCCCCTGATACTCCGGGGCTTAGTTCCCCCGCCCAAGGAAACAGCGGAGGTATTCTAAACGCCGGTGACTATGGCCCAAGCACTCCAAACGCTTCTACGTCTAGTCGAGATCTTCACTCAAGTGGCACGACACGATCTCAACGCAATGTAGCGACCCCCTCGCATGAACACCGAACCTACCACTTCCAACTACGCAGTGCGTCTAAAACACCTCAGGGCAACGAAGAGTGCCAAGCACCGAACTCAAGAACCCCCTCAACTCCTCAACGGCAACGCCGAGGGACAACAACCAGTCCAAGGTCTAGATTAGCTCGTCCACAAAAGAAACAGCGACCAACTGTTGATGCACACTCGAACATGTGCCGCACAAGCAATCATTTGGGTCTCCGCTCAAACAATGAACTGAATTCAAGCACAGACCCTGGTTCCAATCCGGATTCATCTCCTCGCAAACCCCCTCCCCATCGAGATCCGAGCTCGAGGCTAGCTGATACCTGTGCAGAGTTGGAATACATTTCGAGGCCAATCTGCCTCGCCTGTTTACGACTAGACGCCAACATAAGCCCGTGCTATGGCTGTTTGTCGATCTCTTTGCCCACCCTGATTATCGGTACCTGTCGAGCTCGGAGTTTGAGAATAGTCACGCAGCATTTGCGTTTTGCAAGAAGTGCAAGCTATCGATATATTTTAAAACCTCGAACCACAAGGTTGTACCTCACATGAGGAAGTATCACCAAACCGAGATGAGCGAGTATGAAGAACGGGAGCGTCAAGTAACTCGTGCAAGGTTGGCGCGAACCCTCGCCCCATCATTCGATAGTGCAGCCAACCAGCTTCGCAAAATCACATCTGAACAACAGGAGCATATGAACATGCTGTTGGCGCGATGGATCGCAACGCATTTTCGGCCACTGATTATGATTGAGGATGAAGGATTTCTCGAATTCGTTACCTATATTACTCTCGATCTTGGACACGTATGCGTAAATATTCCAAAACGGAATCAATTACGAAGGTTCATCGTGCTCTTAGCCAGTGATTTGAGAGCCGAAGTTCGCAATGACATTGATAAGACGTGTCTCTACTTCTCAATCACCAGCGATATTTGGACAGCTCGGAACGCCCGAAGTTATATTTCCTTTACAGTTCATTATGTTAATGAAAATTTCGAGCCTCGAAATTGGACGTTGGAGGTGGTGGAGCTTCCTGGGATTCACACAGGTGAAGTTATCGAAGAGAAGTTGAAATATGGGATGGATAAGTGGGGCCTTTGTATGGGAAACTGTACACGCTTCGTTCATGATTCAGGGTCCAACATGGTGAGTGCTGCGGGACGTTTAGGCTTCGAGAACACACCTTGTCTGGCACACGAGCTTCATCTTGTTGTTTCAGGGGCATTGGCGAAGCAGAAGAAATCATCCGAGATGGAAGCTCCAGCATGGGCGTCAATTGTTGACGACGAGTTAGACTCGATTGCAAACGAGCATGATGATGATGATGAGTTAAATGAGAGTGAGAGAATTGACATGGAACGTCTAAGAGATTTGGCAATTGATGAGATGTTTGCTTTTGCCGATGAGGTACTGTTGGAGCTGGAGAAAAATGCGATGGGGTCTATGCGCGAGATCGTTCAATCAATTCGATCCTTGTCCACATATTTTAGGAGGTCCTCTAAAGCGCACAATCGTCTCGCCGATATTCAGAGAAAGAAAGGTGACGAGAACACAGTAGTGGTCAACATGATAGTCGATTGCCCAACGCGCTGGAACAGTTGCGTAGCCATGTTGCAGCGAAGTATCAAGCTTCAAGGTGCTTTGGACGCTTTTTTTTTTCAACATTTGCATACAGAGGAAGGCCGCACAGAGTTCAAAGATATGCGGAATAAGCTATCAAAACCAAAACACAAGGACTGGTTGGCTATTGACTGTCTCTGCGCTTTGTTAAAGCCATTTGAGTCGGTATCAACACAACTAGGAGCCCAAGTCTATCCTACGTTACCACTTGTGATGTCCGGTGTTGCTGCCATCGAAGCTGTTATTGAAGATAATCAATCACCTCTTTGATAGCAAGTTAGACGCCGCCGGCAGCGAAGCCTATGTCGACGAGGTTCGGGTGTTGATGAAAGATTGTCAAAGTATTATTGTTCGAGTGTTTAAGGGGCGGTTTGACAAGTTAAAATCCACTGATCTCGACTGGATTGCGTACTTGGACCCTCGCGTAGCAAAAACAATGAAACACGTGAAGCCAGACAAAGTAAAAGAAACCCGCGAATTGTTTTTGAAAGCTGTGGTCGAGTTGTCCGATGTAACTACAGCAGCATCACACACCGAGAGATCTTCAAGAGAACCAATGGCGAGCCCGGACCCGATTTTTGATCGCATGTTTGGATGCGATGAGCCTGACGATGAATCGCCCGTGGAGAAGAAATGCATTGACGAAATCGAAAAGTATCTGGATGCCGCGAAAGCTTTGATTGTACCAAAAAAACCCGCAATTATTTGACACATTTGCGTGGTGGTCTCTCAATCGAGCGACCTATCCCAACATCGCTAAGCTGGCAAGAAAATGGCTTGGAGCTGTGGCAACAAGCGTACCTTCTGAGAGAGCGTTTTCGACAAGTGGTAACATCATAACGGCCAAACGAAGCTCTTTGACACTGGCGGATGCGGGCAGTCGGGTGTGGCAGTCACCACAACTTGCATCTGGGTTTGCTAATTTATCATTGTTATGGACACAGGCTCTGATCCCGACCGATTGCAGAGATCTTTAGAGGCTATGGGAGCAATACTGCGCTCAGGGTCCCTCGCAAGTACTTCAAGAACTCTCTACCAGCGTGCCTGGAACCAATGGTGTAAATGATGCAAGTTAATGGCATTTTCGGAAAGGCTGAGTAAAGAAGACATTTATGGCAATGCTGCACAACTTGGTGCATTTGCTGTCTATCTCTGGCAATTCGGTATGAACAAGAAACTTGAGGGCAACACGTATTCAACTATCTGTTCTAAACTGTGTGCCGTCCGCTGGTTCCACAAGACGAATGCCGGTTATGATCCTGGTGTATCTACTAGCCACGCTATTCTTTTGCGGGGAATTCGACGCTTTACGAATCCAGTTATCAAGCAGCAGCCTATTTCGGCCCCGCTTCTGCGAGCTATTGCGGCCAGCATGAATTTATCGCAGGCGCACGACCAACTACTTTGGGGTGGCATTCTGCTTGCTTACTTCTTCTTACTTCGCAGATCCGGAAGCGACATGGCTACATCCTGAAGCTCGGCCACATCAAGTTTTTCGACCGTCACGGTGCACGTGTCTGTGCTAACGAAGCTCATGCAGTGGGAATAAAGCTTCAGGGTGCGAAGAATAATCAGTTCGGGCGCGAAGAGTGCCGCTTCCATAGCCGTTCGGGGGACCCAGTTCTCTGCCCTCTGCTGGCTGCGCAGTGGATTGTCCAGGGTGCGCGGTCACTCGGCACAAGAAGTCACATGCCAGCCCTTTCGACTGGACATAACAAAGGAATCTCAGCAAACAAAGTCTCGCGAACGGTTAAACTCGCTGCATCAAGATTGAGACAAGATCCTGATAGGTTCTCGACACATTCAATTCGAATAGGCGGCGCAACAGCACTACTCAACGCTGGTGTAGACCGACTAATCATCAAACTACTCGGACGCTGGCTATCAAGTCCATTTGAGGAGTATCCTGTGCTTACAGCACAAGGATCATCTCCCCTCTCACAAATGATGTGCTGAAGACGTATGCCCGACGAGTGGAGACGTCCAGCCGACACCCCAGTCCGTGTCCTGGCGGTTATTCAATTGGGGTGCCACCACGCCACGCCCTAAGATGCTGGTCAACATGAAAGTTTCCCCACTCATGACTGATTGCTGGAAAGTATAGATGCTTCCTTGGAGGCGGTGAGGTTCCGTGTGTTTTAAATAAACGGCGACAGCACTAGTCGATGTTGGTGCGCTGATGTCGCACACCTGATCTTTCAGCTGTTGCGGTGTGTTGTAGGGTCTTTACCGGCAGTCTTACTACAATCTATAGCACTTCGTATTAATAGCTCAAGACTTTTCAGAGATGATGACAACACCCGTTAGCTTTTTGAGATAAATGACATCCCCATTGTACCTCACTGAGAAACGAAATGACAACACCCTCTCTCTTGTTGAATCTGTCGCTGCGGCTAGTCACTGTAGTCATGTACCCATATGTGTACCAGTATGTACCCATTAAAAGTCTTCAGCGCCTGATCCCAAGTGCTACTTTGCATTCTCCAAGTGCTCGAGCTCTCATGGGGTGCACCAACAGCAAGGAAGAGCCCGCCATGACGGCGACCCGTGCGCCGCCGCCCAAGCGCTCGAGCTTCCGCCCCATCCCAGACCGCTACGAGACCATCGGTGGGTTATTTGACCCCTTTTTCGTCAATAAATCCTTCTCTCACGTCCATTTTCCTTACTATTCCACTACTGCAGCCGAAGTACAGCGAGATCTGCGGTCCGAGCTGCAATTTGATAGGAAATGAGGATATAATAATTAAAAATTACTGTGCTGCCGCAGTGCGGCCGGGCTGGAGTCGTCGGACCTCGTCGTTGGGGTGGGTCCCTACAGAAATTGTTCTTTACCGCTGGTTTTGAGGGTTTTTAACGTGTTTCTTGGTGCTGCAGGTTGATTTCACCAAGTCGAACCAGGCACGAGGCTTCTTTCACTTTGATTGCTTCATGTACCGCAATGCAGGGCCATTTCTGACGCCAATTTCTGCTACTTGGGAGGTTTTAGTGGACTGGAGAGACGAGTCTTGGGGGCAGGTGTCTGCATGAGATCGACCCATCCGGGGTCTTTCTGAACCCGTATCAGGTAAATTGAGTCATTAGCTGGTAGCTAGAAGAAAAATGGCTGAAGTTGCAGGTTTTGGGCTGCTGCAGAGCGTCATTTCCGTGATTGGGCGCGTGCTGGAAGCTTTTGACGACGACAACATCATCCCGGCGTTTGGCTTTGGGGATTTGACGACAAAAGGCAACAGTTGCTTCCCGTTCACGCAAGGGCGTGGTTGTCACGGGTTCGAAGAGGTGCTGAGGCGCTACAATGAAATCACCCCTACGTTGAAGCTCTCGGGGCCGACGAATTTCGCCCCGGTGATCAAGGAAACGATCCGAGCAGTTCAGCAGAGCGGAGGGTATCACATTTTGGTGATCATTGCTGATGGGCAAGTGACGAACGAAGAGGAAACTCGTGATGCGATCGTGGAGGCATCGAACTGGCCCATTTGTAAGTGTTTGTAGTGTGTGGAAAGTGGCCCTCCTTGGGTGACTAAACTGTTTTGTGTGTTTACGATGCTCTATCGTAGCCATCATCACGGTAGGCGTCGGTGACGGACCATGGGATATGATGGAAGAGTTCGACGACAAGCTGCCCGCCCGTCGTTTCGACAACTTCCAATTCGTCGAGTACAATGCAGTGATGCAACTGAACAAGAAGAACCCAGAGGCGGGTTTCGCCATCATGGCTTTAATGGAAATCCCCGGTAAGACCCCCCCCCTATTCCCCCTTTTTTGTTTGCTAATACTGTGGTTAACGAAAACTTAACTTCTGTCATGGTCCTGCATTGTAGAACAGTACAAAATGATTCGGGAACTGGGCATGATCCAATAAGATCCACGTCTCCTGCTACTGCTGAGCGATTCGGTTTGTTTTGTGGTAAACTCAACTTATATTTCGTTAATGAAAGCCAGCTGTGTGAAACGTTGCAAAACGAACATGTAGGTGCAGCTAGCTCAGGCTATGATAGCGGCAGCCACTTGCCTAGTTGTCAGGGTTGTACGTGTTGGTACCGTTGGCGTAGAAGTAAATGACTTGGCCTTCGTCTTCTCCGTCGCGCAGGTTGTGCAACCGACGCTGCTGGTCCGTCGTGCCCTTCACGGTGGACGTCTCGAGTCCGAACTTGTCGATCCAGAACTGAATCTCGTGACCGATGTTGGAGTTGTCGGTGGCACCGCTGAAGATGGGACGCATGTACAAGGTGTCGGTAGTGACGGTGGTCTCGTCCACAATGGTGGTGCGCACGCAGGTTCCCTGCTGCCAGAGCGAGAGACTCATCTTGCCCCACTGGTGTTCGGATCCAGGGGCGATGCTGACGTAGCCCTCATCGATAAGGTTGTCGTTGATACCTTGGGCGACGGCGATACCGAAGCTGGACACGGCTCCTGTGACGGAAGCGACCGAGCCGACGGTACCCGCAGCCGCAGCCGCTGCTGTGGCTAAAGCACTGGTGGATATGCCAAATACGGATACAATTCCGTTGGCTGCGAGTGCAGAGGCGACAGGAGCAGCAGCGCCAGCCGTTCCGATGACGGTGGCGGCAGCTGCAACAACCGAGATGACGATGCCGGCGATCTTGAGTGCGGCCTCATCGGGTCCGATCTTGCAGGTCCACGGGTCTTCGGTGTTGTTGACAATGGAGAGGTAGGAGCCCATGGTGGAGAAGTTGGTGGAG
>JAHWLE010001002.1:0-14825 GCA_024679135.1 Phytophthora foliorum
CAGCCGCCACACCAAAATCCGCATGAGACAATGAACGCTCTTATCTTAGTCTTAGCGCATGGCTCCACCGAGGATGCAAGAGGGCCTGACAACGCCACCAAACGCTCGCTCGCTTCGGCGGGTCGTACACCGACTTGCAATGCGACGACGGCGCGGCCCCTCGGCGACCTTTGTTGGGATAAAATCGGGACGAAAGAGCACACGTTGAAGTTGCGCGCCGCTTGGGCGGCCAATCACGGCGCAGCACGAAAAGATACCTATCATTTACGTTTCCAGACTAAGCCCGTTTCAACGGGCAGTTGAGTAGCAGTTACGAGCGAAACGGGCCCCACCGTCCCGAGTTCGAAATCGGCACCATCTATCCGATGGCGATCGCCAAGCGCTTGGCGCGAGTGTCGTGATGCCAGCATCACAACGGTCCAGCGCTGATACGGTGGCGACAGCACATTTATCCTCGAGCGGGCGCTGGCGACGCTGCCCAAGCACTCGGGCGTTTCCGCAAATGAGGTGGCGCGCTGCACCGGTTGTCTCATCCGCTGTCGCAGCGGTAGCAGTGCCATCGCCATCGTAGCGGCAACAAGCTTCCGAAGCCTGGAAGAAAACTAGCCGTAAATGAAGGTTGTGCTGCTACTGCTACTAGTAATATAATACTGGCCCGTAGTAGTCAGCGCCGCATAACGCCAAGGATGGGAACGAAGAGGTGAACTCCTGGGCTGGTCGAAGCAGACGGCAAAGGGTGAGCCTTGCCTGGACGCCACAAGCTCAAGACACACACGCGCATGGGCTAACGCGTTGCTAACAGGAGAAAGGAGCGTGACCACCAGGTGAGAGAGGAGGGAAGGCCTCCTCAATCGTCCTGCCTGATCAAGCGACTGCTTTCGTTCGCATGCAGTGCCGCTTCGGCGAACTTCAGTGCGGGATATCTGTTTTCTATGGAACCCAGTCAATCACCGCGTCATGACCATGTTGGTTGCCAGCAGTTGAGTGGACGTTCGGGCCTGGATTTCTTCTGAGCCGCTGCTGCCACGCCGGACTCAGTGTGTGGACCTCTCTACTTCTTGACACTGAGTCATTACCGCCTCGACATCTGCGGCGGCAGAAGCAGAGTAGAACATCTCGAACAAAGCAGTCTCACTCTTGACGCACCATTTAGTTGATCGAAACCACACCTTCAACTTGCAATGTTACACTTTACCACGCCTACTGTACTACGGCTCCATACTTGAAGCCGACATTGCTGACTTGATCTGGCGTCGACTCCTAGCACCTTCGACTTATCTCTCAGCACTGCTCGAACCGCTATACTCGCCGTCGCTTCGGAGCGCGTTTCGACAAAGGCCCGGAAACCTAGACTGGAAACTGGACTAGAAAACTAGACTAGAAATGAGCATCACAAAAACCTAATTTTTTTGCAAACCGGCCTTTTTCTGCGTGGTATTTTTGGCAAAAATACCACGCAGAAAAAAGCCTTCTGAAGAGTGATGGTTGATTACTTTTCGCCAGGTTTTGACCAATGAGCATTGAAATGCGAGGGTACCTCTCGTACCTGATTGGCCAGAATCTTTCTTATCTATTTGGGCATCATTGCAGAAAGCGTGGCGTTATGGCGACCGCGGACCGCGCCGAGCAGCTCAAGCTGCAGGGCAACCAGTGCTTCCAGAAGGGCAAGTTCCACGCCGCCATCGACATGTACACCGAGGCCATCGTACGTGCGCAATACCGCTCCTTTTCCCCTTCCGCCTCTAACCCGCGTCGTAGGTCTTAGCACCAGGCCGCTCGACGTATTTCTCCAACCGCGCGCTGTGCCAGTCCAAGCTCGAGCGGTGGGACAAGTGCCGAGAGGACTGCGAGATCGCGCTTAAGTACGACGCGCTCAACGCCAAGGCCAGTTACATGCTGGGCACGAGCCTCGTGCACCTGCTGGCGTTTGACGCGGCCGTGGAAGCGCTGCAGACGGCGCTGCACAGCGCTGAGAAGACCCACAAGCCCAAGCCCTTCCAGGAAGACATCGCCACGGAGCTGAGGAGAGCCAAGAAGCGCCAGTGGCTTCACGTGCAGAAGCAGCGGATCGCTCGCCACGAGAAGGCCAAGAGCCAATGGCAGCAGCTCTTTGGAACGAGCCACACGGCGGAGCTCTTTAAGGCAAGACAGGCTGATTCTATGTCCGATGGACCCACCACACGCACAGGGGCAGACGAGGCCGACGCGCTCATGGCGTATGTGGAGCACATGGCGGCGTGCTACGAGAAGGAAATGTACCCGGGAGAAGTGCCCGACTACTTCATGTGCCCCATCAGCATGGAGATCATGCGCGAGCCCGTGACGACCCCCAACGGCGTCTCGTACGTGGTTTTGTAGTAGGCTCCAGCTTTCATCTTGCGCGCTGACTGTGGACTTGGTTTCTGGGGTGTAGATATGAACGGCGCTGTCTGGAAGAGCATCTGCGGCGTAATGGAGCGATTGACCCGCTGACGCGCAAGCGCCTGACGCTGGACATGCTGCGACCCAATACGTCGCTGCGCTCTGCGATTCAGGATTACCTAGAGAAGAACTCGTGGGCCTTCGAGTATTAGTGCAGAAGTTGTGGTGTCTGGCGAACGCACATCAGGAACCTATCACTATCGCTAACTATCCTGCAATTGTACGTGTATCTTATAGCCACAAGAAAGCAGTGCACCATTGGAATGCTGTTTGAACCACTTCTGTCGATTCACTTTGAGGAACTTTGATTCAACAGCATCACTGCACGTAGGCACAACTACTGTCTTTGACGCTAACATATCCCAACAGACCCACAGTCCTGCATTTCGAGCAGCATGTTGGAATCAATTCCTCGGAGTCCAAGACCTCTTGCGTTCTGCAAGGTCGTACAACCCCGACGATGCATAGCGATGGCAGCCTGCGTTATGCTGAAGCAAACCAATTGCGAGGAAAGTGGAGCTGATGCCGTCTGGGTCACTTCTTCATCGTCTCTATGGATAGTGGCGACAAAACTAAAGTGATAAGGCCGCTTAGTGTCGCAAGGGTCTTTTCCAGCATCAGCAGGCTGGTTCGTGACCGTTTGTCCCGCTGTGTGTATCTCGTAAAACGCGATGCCATGGATGCACCCGTGGTCCTGGGTCCAGCGATAGTAAATTCCACCAAATGCGATCGACACGAGAATGTCGACGGCATACGTCACGAAGAGCGGGGGAATGCTGTTCATCAAGCGCATGTACGTGATCGAGGCGTAGCAATCGCAGATGATCAAGGTGACAGGAAGCACAGACGCGGAACCCGTTGAACGCGACTTGTAAATTTGCCAGAAGTCGGGGAACGGGGCAAGTACACACATGACCGCAGTGGTGATGGAGAACACATGGAGACTTGTCATCAACGCTGACCTGCTGGTCGAAAGTAGAGGGAAATGGGAATTATTCAGCGTGGCGGCAAAACTCAAAATGATGTGTTGTGGAGGCAGCTTGCTTTTCAACCGGTCGTGAGACATATTGCGGAGACTGCGCACTTCATGAAGATTTACGAACATCATGTACGCGTTATTGCGCCGTGTCAACAGCAACCTCGCGCACTTGCGCAATTTTCAAGAGGAGATGTTTTGGTGAAGATTTGGTTGTTCTTCACGAACTACGTCGTCCATCCAGGCAACTTTCATGGGGACACATCGATATGAAAGTTAACGGCACAACTGATGCTTGTATCCCCTATCTGTGGTGGCAGCTCCACTTGCTGCGGCAATAGATTGTTGTTCTTCCTTAGCAGGAGGTCACGGTACACTGGTTCAAGACAGGGTTCTCAAACCACGTAAACTCGGACGATCCGCCGGTCGAGGCGCACTCCGTCACGAAGTCGCCCACCTCGGTCTTGCGAGCTTCCATGTACTTGACGAACTCGATCATCGGGCACGTGAGGCCGGGGCCACTCTGGCAACCAGGTAGAGGAACAACCTGCTTGTTGATGTTGAAGCGGACGTAGCTCTCCCCGTTGCACGTGATACGTTCTGTGATCAAACGAGAGCCCATAGCAATCACTCGCGACGAGCGGAAGTTGCGGGTGGCATTGATGGCGCCTGTCGGGTACGTTTCGTCGTAGTTGAGTCCGAAACCCGAGTACATGGCGTTCAGCTGGGTGTCCTGGCTGAAAGACACGAAGATGTTCTGGCAGTACGTGGTCTCCGTCTCGTTCAGAAGCTTCGTCACCGCCTCGGCGTACGGGTAGCCGACGGTGGGTGCAAGCGCCACACCGTAGCCCGAGCCGTAGTAGTAGCCCAGGTCCTTGTTGTAGCCGTAGTGCTCCCACTCGTCATCCGTGAAAAGCTTGCAGAACTCCAGGTGGTTCTTGCCCAGGTAGTTGCGTTGGTACATGCACAAGTCCATGACCGTGAGCGCCACGCCGGTCGAGAACCCGAAGCCAGGCCAAAGCGACTCGAGCCGCTCCGCTAGCGCGTCCTGCCAGCCCGTAGCTTCCGCGAACATCGTTTGTCCCGAACTCTCGTCGCCGTCGAAGTTGGGGCACGTGTCGATCGGCGTCAACGTGTTGCCGCCCAGCGTCTCGTCGGTGTTGCTCACCTGGACCAGCAGATTGGTATTCCAGTCTTCACCGTGGAACCCCTTCATGAAACTCTGTGCAGTGCGGACCACACGCTCCTTGGCGTTGGTCCACACGGTCTCCTTGGAGTTGTACAGGTCGGCATACTTGGTACGAATCGTCGAGCCAACATCGAAGGCTTCCTGCAGTCCGAGCGTGGTGATATTGTCCACTTCGATGTCCGGGTACGGGATCAACTCCGACAGGTTCCACGTCTTGAGGAACTGCAGCTCGTCGGCCATGGTGTCCGACATGTTGGCCCAGCCCAGGTACTCGGTGACAGTCTCGGCGAAGCTCTCGATGGCGCTGTAGCTGCCAGACGAAGGGTAGCGCGTGCCGTGACGCATAAGCTGCAACAACCGAAAAGCACACTCGTGAGTAAGGGGGTCACCTCAACTCACACTGCGTCTTCGAGCTTACCATGTGCACTTGGTCCACGACGCAGGTGTCATCCAGCGCGACGTCTTCGGCCGTGAGGTCGGTGGCGGCTTGGTGGTAGAAGTTGAGTTGGCTCGTGTGGTCCGTGAGGTCGAAGCCCTCGCTGTAGGCCTGGACGCCGTGGGTGAGCGACATGATCGGCAAGAGAGCGGAGACGGCCTTCATGGTCGGTACGTAGGTCGATCGCTACGTGGAAGTCACTTGGTGAAATGGGAAGTGAGCTTTTAGGTCAATCGAGCGGTCAAGTGCATGCGACTGTCCATTGAGGCGGTGATCGACTTGACGTCCTGAGATTCCGCGGACACCTGCCGCGTGAATCTCATGACCGCCATATGACTATCACCAGGGTATTGCCGGGTCGAAGGTCCACCTCATCTGCACCAAGCACGCGCCGACGACCTGAGAGCCTCAAGGCTCGAAGAATCTTTGAGGGACTGATGACATTACTACAGTTGCTGCATCATGCTGATCGAAGTCTGTCAAAAGGCTGAGCCGCCTATGGTAAGCAGTCAAACCGCACTATTAAACGTGTAGTGTCCTCCATATGGACTCGCCGTCGACTGCAGTCCCAACTTCTTCAATGACTCGTTTAGAGGTACTTGGACGGGATCATATCGTTGTAGCGGTGGCCCAGATAACCAAAACCGCCAGGAAAATCGCGCTGACAATAATCGACACCGTTGAGGCGTCCTTGGTTTGAATCATTTTCATCATCGTCGGCTCTCGTTTCGTGTTTGCTACCCTCGTCGGTTTGCGTACCGGCGGCTGCGCACACCGGCATCAGATCGAGCTGGTCCTGCACAGCGTGCATCGAGACCCCGTCGTGCGTGTAGTCGGCGAGTTGTTTGGGTGCGAGCACCGCCGACTTGACGATGCAGTGCAATCCAGCCGAGTACTGGGCCAATGGAGCGCATTCGGAGCGGTCAGCTTGGAAGTTCTCCCAGCTTGACTGTAGCAGCGAACAGTAAGCACCCGTAGGGCATTCTGTGGTGTTTTGAATTACAAAAACTTCGTTAGTGCGGCTTCCACGCAACAATACAACAATTCGCCGAGTCAGATCGGCGATGTTGGGCTTGCGCAGGGTGTTTGATCCCTTTGCGGTTCGGCCCAGCCGGGTTCAGTTGGGGCTCTGTTCTCGCTGGGTACCAAGCTCCAATCAGGTTCAGAGGCTCGCCTGAGCGGAGCAGCCTCCCTTCCTCAAACCCTGTGACCTCCACCAAAGGAGGGACGTCGGCGCGCGAGCGCTTTTACAGGTCACCGAACGCAGAGTACTCTCAGCTAGAAGATTGCAGTGTCCTGGGTTGTGCAGACCCACCGGTTCATCGATTTGACGAGACTTAGTCTTCGCTGGTAGCGAGAAGTGCCCACCCCGGGCCGACTTTGATCTCTTGGCGCTACCAGTCGATTCCCCTACAAGCTGTGCCTCTCGGGGAACGACGGCAGACATAATCCAGCCTGCGCAGGCACTTACCGGAAAAGTGTACGCTGTTCTTGGACTTAGAAGATTCTACTTTGTTTGTTCTGTTATCTCTGTGTCTTCTGGGAGTCCCTTCGGGCTCGGACCGGGATTGAACCAGTGACCCTTCAAACTGCAATCGAACGCTCTACCACCGAGCTACCCGCGCGTCGAATCCTAACTACCCATCCTCCATTCCACGAACGCCTTTCTCGCGCAGCACACGCACCACCACGCACCACATGCACAACCACAGCCTTGCCACGCCACTCACATATGTCTTTAGCCATGCCGCGCCTTCACAACTCTCCCGCAAGCCCTACGATACCTGCCCAACCGTTCGAGCTCCGCCGGCGTCTGGACCACGCACGCACGGTGTCCAATCGCCTAGCGGAGCGACTTTGGGCGACGGGAGCACCTCGCAAAGAATGTGTAGACCAAGCGCTGGTCAAACAAGACCCCCTCCCCCCCCCTCCCTTGGTCTCCTATCGATCCTATACAAATATCTAATGAAATGGAGTCGTTACAGATCTCCCTGCGACTCTTCGCTCAGATCCCTGAGTTATCCTCACCAAGCTGGAATAACTCGCAAAGGCATATACTCGCTGAGTTCTACCGCTCGCTGAGTCTTGCCTTGTCAGTTAAGTTCGCACTTCGGCTAAGTGTGTAACGGGGTTACACGCGCTATGGCATAGCCACAGCGGAACTCTTACAGACAGGATATCTGTTAGTGTTGTGAGTGACGGTCCTGTCACTCGCGGACCTTGGTGTTTGGAACACCATGCATTTGGAAACATTCATTGGTAGAAAGCAGCATCTTTCTACCAATAAGAATCAAGCAGGGCTGCCAACCATCCGTTGGCAGATCCTTTAGAAATAGATATCAGTTTAGGGAAATGGTCCGTTCATAATTTCAATAACAGTTCTCAATTTTACCTTAAAGCTACCTTTTAGCTTGTACTCTATAGGTTTAACTATACTTGCGGGTCGCAAGTATACTGAATCTAAGTGTATTAGACCTACGCTTCCTCATACACGTGCGCACACGTTTAAGCCGGTAGTGGGCCAAGGTAGGACCATTACAAAGTGCGCATACCCTTTAGGTACGCAGCGCTTGTTGCGTACCACCTGACCTAGCCTAGACAGCTCTAATATAGGGCAACCCAGTTTCCCTACACCACAATTCACCGTTGCTCACCAGGTCCACGCACACATTATTCGAGGCGACACATCCGTCCTGAGCCCAGCCGGCCACACCGATGCTCTGCTGGTCGCTGGGGCACGTCACCTTAGCGTATACGCGCACGCGCAGGTGGGCGGCGGTCTCGGCCTTTGTCTCGGCGATGGCCAGCATCGCGACGGCGACGATCAGGGTGGCCTTGGCTCCCAGTATATTGGTGTCGGTCTTGGATGACAACTGGCAAGCCGTCGGCTCGTTGACGATACGCAGCATATTAAGGCTGGATATGGCGTCGGTGTTCTTAGCGACGAGTCGTTGAAATAGACCGGCACTGTGATGACGGCGTTCCTGCATCCCCTGCGTCTCCAGGTTGCTCGGGAATCCCTGGGGGTTTGCTCTTGATAAACCAGCTAAGTATACGCGGCAGGATAGACACGACACAATACGACCTCAGATTATAATTTATTCTGTTCGCGGCAGCTGGGTCTTCTTCGGGACAAGGCAGTAGAGTAGAAGCGTGATGCAAGGGGTCCAGAAGATAATCCTTGAACTCATCGATAAGTAAGTAGAAACTTGCATCAGGCCAAAATAGATCGGACGCAATAGCACCAACTCTTGGTATAGCCTCACCGCTTTCCGAAATGGGAACGAGAGCGCCTTGCGGTGAAGGTACAGCAGCAACTTATCCTCTGCGATCTCGAGGATGTCTTCGGAGTAGAAAGGCATGTAGAATCGGCAAACCACTTTGTCAATTTTCCCCAAATCTGTTGGTCTGGCCTCGTCGTAGACACGGTTGCCCAGATTTATCTCGTTCATTCCAACTTTGCCACACACACTTAGCTCCCGTAAAAATTAAGAGTGGTGCGAGCTGAAAGAAGTACAAGTCCTTTCTTTACCTTCTTCGCAGTGGGGTCTTGTATCGCAACCGGTCCGTTCTCTTCCGAATCAGGCAATCCTCTTCGACAGGGCGGTCCAAACTCAGTTTCAAAGCTGGGCCGTCAAAAATGTGAGTTAGCTGCTTCTCACCTTGGTCAACTCTCTTGAACATTCCACGTGATAATCGGACATATCACCCCCGAAGCGAAGCGATGCACGATCTCGTTGTTTCCGTTCCACGTGCGGATGAGCAGCTCGTCGTCAAACCACATCGAGAGCAAACTATTCTGCGAGTAGTTGGTAGCGCCGCTGCACCATATAAGTTATCGCGTGCAACGAGACCCAGGCAGCCCCGTCAAAGTGCACCAGCTCCTCTCGTCCCTCGCTAATGATGAAGACCATTTCCAAGAGGCGACCGTGAGTATGCCCGTGACACATAAGTATGACCGCAATTATACCCGCGACACATACGTATGCCCGTACTTTGCGCTATAAAACCTCAAAAGCCAGGTTGCTCACAATTCAGTACACACGCGCTCGACAATATCGGCATGCCGAAATTTTATACACATACAAAAAGCAAGTGAACGCGACCTCTCTGTTTGGGAGCCGATACAAAAAATGCGCTCCAAATTAAATGTAGAAGTGCGAAGCACTGATTTATAAACTACTGGTTTTGCACGTAATTATTAACATTAATTCAGTGCATAATCACCCCGAAAAATGACATGCCGACTTTTCCATGCATACGTTCCGAAAAAGATACAAAAAAGCGTTCCAAAATAAATAATATCGGCATGCCGAAATATGGAGTACTGATTTGCCGAAGACCACAAGACGGATTTATCCGGGTATTTGCTATGATGAAGCCCAGAGCATCGCTGCTGCTGCTCCTGCTGTTCGAGTATGACGCCTCCGCCATGAAGCAGTCGTGGGTCTTCGAGGGCGAGGACCGCGCGCACTTCCTCATCGAGCGCTTCGGCTTCGGCCCCTCCGGGCGTATGGACGTGCACGTGTCGCGCGTGGCCATCAACGATGACGCCCAGAACGTCCAGGCCGGGCTGCTCTTCGTGCATGTGCGTATTGTATGATCCATTTGGTCATATGACATAAGGGAGTTTTGACGACTATATGACAGCAAGACGAGCTCTGGGAGACCGTGGCGCTGTTGGATGACGCAGTGGGCAGCGACGACTTGGAGGACTCGACGACGACCAAGACCAGTGAAGACGGGGACAAATGTGTGCTGCAGCTGCGCCAAGACAGTCGCTGGATCGACCTCACGGATGCTCATACCTGGTATGAGCGTCATGTCGTTTTCTTATTTGTGTCCTATCTGACTCCATGTTGGTCATAGGAATGTGAGTCGAGGCATGGAGCAAGTGGCACTCAATGGACGAGAAGGAGGAGGCCACAACGGACCTCTGCGCATCGGATTCTACTATCTTTTCTACGCGCAGTGCACACCGGGCGTCGAGATCTCCTTCCACGTGAGGATGTGTTTTTTTTTACTGTGAAGTTGTACGCTGATGGGTTTCTTGCTTGCGGCAGATGGACGCGATGTTTAAGAACGGAGCCAAGGACTTTTTGTCGGTGGGAGACGCTCCGTTGCCGGTGGTGTACTTGACCACGAGTTTGCTGTTCTTGGGCGCGGCGGGAGCTTGGGGTCGGTGTCTAGTGATGCATCGAGAGTACGTGCAACGCGTGCACTGGCTGATGGCGTTGCTGGTGGGAGTGAAGGCCGTGGCGCTCTTTGCGGAAGCCATGCGCTCGTACTACATGAAGCGCAATGGTGACACGCTCACGGCGTGGACTGCAGTGACGTACACGTTCATGAGCCTGAAGGGTCTGCTGCTGTTCTCCGTGTTGATGCTCATCGGCACGGGATGGTCGCTGCTGAAGCCTCATCTGTCGCAGAGGGATAAGTCCGTGCTGTCGCTTGTGCTGGTGCTGCAGGTTGTGAGCAACACTGCCCAGATTTTGGAAGCGGAGACTGCAGTGGGCACACGAGCGTGGGTGGGCTGGCGAGACCTCCTGCTCGTCGCAGACGTAGCTTGCTGCGCTGCTGTGCTGCTGCCTATTGTGTGGTCGATCCGACAGCTCCGAGTTGCTGCTGCCACGGACGGCAAGGCGTTTGGCAACCTCCAGAAACTCACCCAATTCCGATCATTCTACTTGCTGGTGATTTGCTACATTTACATGACTCGGCTGGTGCTGCAGCTCTTGCAGGCCAGCTTGCCCTACGACGCTACCTGGGTCGCTGTGGCAGTCAGCGAGCTGGCAGCGCTGGGTTTCTTCACTGTCACTGGCTACCGTTTCCGTCCGCTGCCGCTGAACCCGTATTTGGAAGTGCCCATGCACGAGGACGATCTGGAAGAATTCGCATTGGATGATGATGAAGACGACCTTGACTTCCGCAGCATTCAGCGCTCTGATATTCGGAAGTTTGCATACGGCGCGCCAGTTAAAAGCAAGGCGAGCTACTCAGTCAAAAGCAACGCGACCAACAAGTCTCCAGAGCGCACCAGTTATGCCAAGAAGCGAAGTGGAAGCTTCAACAGCGACCTGTAGAGCGTAGGTTAGCGCGCAATAGATGTCCCGGAAAGCGCACGTGCCTACCAATAGAAACCCGCTGAGCTCTTCGAGCCGCACGGTCTTGGCTTCCCGTGGTTCATTGTTCAGGTGAATCAAGCGACGGTGCTTTGATGGCGAGGGCTAGCTGCTGTTGGAGCGTGGCGAAGCGTGATTCCGAGATCACGTTAATCTGCAGACACAGACACACACTGAGTACACGATGCTGAAGTCCAAGACCAACAGGTATCGAGAACTCACGTATCCGTTACCAATCTGGACACGCTGCCACTGCGCTTCATCAGGTGTTCGCCCCACTAGCTCCATGGGGTACGCGACATCAACTATCGATGCATCCCGTGCAGGGAGCACCTTCACAACGATGCCTACCAGTGTCGGCACTTCCACAACGCTCGGATCCTCGTCGGTGCGTCGAGATGCAATGAGCTGAACGAGTGTTTGGTTCATTACGAGCAGTTGGACACGATTTCCTACAGCCGGCAGTGAACCGATGCCTGTGAGCGCTGTGGGCAGAACTTTGAGTAGCTGCAGTGGAGGAGTTCCTGTTGCAGAGGTGCCGTCACGGTGAACAGTCATCCACTTGTCCTTCGTGAGTGGCTCACCGTGTACATGAACCAACAATTCTACATCGCCTGGATCTCCCCGCTCTGCCTCACGAGTTTCTTCGACTCTGGCCAGATACCAAATTCGTCGCCACGGCAACCACACGAAGCATTCAGCTGGAAAAGGTGTCGACAGGTTGTCCATGGTGTGGAGATGTTGGGAGTCTCTTGCTTGTGTGCTGTTTGGACGCCAGAATAGCTGGACAAGAAAGGAATCGTCTAAGCTTAGTTAGCGATTAACGATAGATGTCAACACTCGCGTTTAGGCATTTTCAAGTTCCAGGTGATAAGTGGCACACCCTTAAAGACTCGCTGCCGATCGTCGTGATCTTCTGCCGTCTGCAATTGATACGTCTGAACTGTGAACGCAGCTGCTGAAGCCCCAGACTCACAGGAAACCGCCATAATAGCTGGGGGTTGCCACGACCACCGCGTTGACATGGCATCACTCAACTTCAAGACCCCCGCTGTCCACTCGATCGCTGATGTATATATGCGGCAAGTACATCCGGCTTCAAGGCCACGATCGGTACGACGCAACGGCACAAACCGCAACCGGCAACGCGACTACATTTTCCTCGTGGCTTTGGGGCCTCGAGCGAGCGTACGCAACTCCCCGTTAGGTTTTCACACCTCTGCTACATCGAGATGGCGTTTCGCAGACAGCAAGCAAAGGCAACATGCTTAATTTCAGCTTCGTCTACAGCTCCTGCATCAGAATTTTGTGGCTCGTCGCATATAGACGAGTCGAGCATTGCACATGAAACGGCACGATCAGTGATCACTTGCCGCCTACCAGGCTTCCTATCACGGCGAATAAAGCCCGGGGAGTGCGTGCCAAACTTGTCTTCTTGCATCCAGTGCCCAACTTGACCCGTTCGAAAGATTCTCGGACGTCAAGCAACACACTTGGCCGGCCAAGAGCGATGCGACCACGGCCTCCTGCAGTCCTCCTTGCCGGTTCGAGGTAAGCCAATCAGACCATTTCCAATTTGGATTCCTACGAGTTTCATCTTCACTACGTGCTGCTTCCTGCCGCGAGCAAGATGAGCGTCGGATTGGCCGTTCTTCAAGCGATGGCGTCGTCCTGCACAATGGTCATGATCCTCAGCTCGGTGCCGTCCGCGTACCGCATCCACAAGAACCACGACACAGGCGCCGTGTCACTCTTCCCCCTCGTTGGACTCTGGCTCAGCTGCCATCTTGTGTACGTCTCGATAGGCACGCTAGTTGTTCTGCTTCTCTATAGTGTACACGGAAGTAACTAACTCACTTGCGTATTTGATCTACAGAACTTTGTATGGCTGGGCCACAGGCTCCTACTTTCCCCTCTTCGCCATTTACCTCTTCGGTGAGCTCACGTCCATCGTCTACGTGAGCATCTACTTCCGATGGACGAAGGTCCGCTCGTACGCCCTCAAGACGATCGCAGTAAACATCTTCATCATCGTGCTGTTAACAACCTACGCCGTGCTGGGAATGACCGGTGTGACTGGCCAGACGACCGACCAAGTAGGAGACACCGTGGGCTGCATGATGACGGTGGGCTGCTTGCTGCCATACGTTGCGCCGCTCGAGAGCATCAAGACGGTGTTGAAGACCCGTTCGGGAGCATCCATCCCTTTCGGCATGTGCCTGGCTGGCGCTACGTCCAACGTTCTTTGGATGATCAACGGCTTGCTCACCAGCGACATCTTCATTTTCCTTCTCGGAACTGTGTGCGCGACGTTGGGGCTGGTGCAGGTAGTGCTGTACCTCATCTACCGTCCAGGCCGAACGCAGGTTGATATGAATGACGTTGCCATCAAGCAGACGCAGCCAGGAAATAAGTTTGTTATTCCGGTGACAATCTCTGCCTCGCCGCAGAGCGATGGCACAACGGGCACGCTTCTGTCGCCTGTCTTCATCGCTGTGCACTCCCCTTAGAAGCAAATTCTGCGATGGCACAGCACAAACCATATAGAGAAGGACAGGGATTCGGAAAATACAATATATATCAATTGCAAACTATGAAAGGAAATAAATAGCGCGTGCACTTCATTGACATCCAAGAAATAAATAATTGAACTCGTAAGTGCACAGCAATAAATAATTGGCCAACTCGAACACTTGATCTGTATTAGCTTCAAGGTTATCAGTTACAAGCAGCCATCAACGGTTGCCACGTTCCCGTACGAGCTGTTGACCTTTAGAAAATGGAGCATTTCGAGCGCCATCGGCGACAAACGATGGCGCTCGTGACGCAAGACAGCCCGGGCCGAACTAAAGAGGCTCTCTACGACGTTCGACGTCGGTGGGATCGACGACAGCAAGGTGAACGTGCTGGGGGCTGAATCCACATTCCGGTGCTTCAGAATTCTCTCCGCGAAGCTTGGATCGTCCTGTTCCGCAGTAGGAGACGCTGGGGTTGGCCCGCGCCGAAATGGCAGCAGGGCGGCCTTTTCCACAGCCGTTAGATGCACCACTTGACCACCGAGCACCTTCACAATTCCCGACCCAAACGCGGGTGAGTGCACGATCTGGGTATTATACATGTAGTCACCTGCACAACACAGTTAGTAAACGAAATATCACACACTCTAATACACTCCTGGCCAAATTAATCCGGCCACCCATGCATTTGGCCGTAGCTCAGTCAATATTTGAGTACTCGCGCTGCGCTTTTGATATGTGTTTTGTATTGTCTACAGTAGCAGGGTGTTTGTGCTAACGTCCAGAGTTTTGCGGTTTGTACTGTAGCTTCCATACAATAAACCGCTTTGACCAAGTGGCCCAAACTTCCGGTCACCTCTACCTATACTGAAATTAAGATAAGTGAGTTGAAATGATTGTATTAGTAATGGGTTTTAGCCCCCTTCTTCTCGATCACTTCAATGTATCGGCGAGGCATTGACTCGACTAACTTCACCAGTGTAGCCTGCTCAATGCTATCCCACGCAGTTAAGATGGCTGTAGTTAGTTCAGCTATGCTAGCATACTGCCGTCCGTTAGGGTACACTTTGCGTGCCAGCAACGCCCATACATTTTCTATGGGATTGAGGTCGGGGGAGCGGGCGGGCCAACAAAGAAGCTTGATGCCCTGCTCCTAAAAAAACTC
>JAHWLE010001003.1:0-15158 GCA_024679135.1 Phytophthora foliorum
TGCCCCGGTACTTCCGCGGGCGCCTCGACAGCTTCCGCCAGCAGCTGCGCGAGCACAGCTTCACGTCCGAACCGGCAGAGCAGGGGCAGGAACGCTACCGCCACCGGTTCTTCCGGCGGGGCTGCCCCGACCAGCTTAACCAGATCGCCCACTCGCCACTGCCCAGGAAGAGACCCCCTAGGAAGAAGAAGCGCAAACAGGAACAGGCTGCAGCAACCGACGCCAAGATCGTCAAGAGCAGTGCTACTAGGGGCGTGCATCGCGTGACGGCGCAGTCCGAACCCGAGCCCGAGTTTAGACACGCAGTCATCGACGACCCAGCAGCACTAGCAGCCAACCCGCTGTTCGCTGCAGACGACGCGTTGTTAGGTGGGTTCGTGCACGGACTGCCAGTGGACAACTTGGCAACCGACGGGAAGGAGGGCATCATGTCGGGCGACGTCATGGAGGCGCTGCTCGCTCTGCTGAGCACGTCATTGTCGACCGATGGGCGGGAGGCGACCGGTGCGAATGCTGCTACTACGGTACCAACTGTGGCGGGTGCCAACAGCACGAGCAGCACAGGCAGCAACAACCTGTTCGCCGAGGGGCGTCCTCCTGTCGCTCTGCCGCCGGTTCCCCTCGGAATCGTCGAGAACGGCCAATTCTCCGACGACATGCTCAACAGCCTCCTGCGCTGGGCGTCTGCGAACGGAACCAGCGCGTAGTCCTCAACAATGCACTTTGCATGTACTTCGAAGTATTAATACCCGCCCACATAACCCCGGACACTCTGTACCCATCTGACTAGCAATTTGTATGCGCCCGTCCTTGTGTCCTGAAATACCCGTGTTTTTTTGTGCCATTTTGCGCAAAAGTCGAGCAGCATGGCGGTGGGCATCCCCACGGGTTTCGTGCGCAAACTCTACCGCATTCTGGACCACGAGAGCGCGGCCGTGATCGCTTGGGACGCGGACGGCGCGTCCTTCTCCATCCACGACAGCGCCGCTCTAGACGCGCAAATCCTGCCGCGCTACTTCCGCGGGCGGCTCTGCGCCTTCCGCCAGCAGCTCGTGGACCACGGATTCGAGCGCTGCGACTGCGAAGAAAACGAGTTGCGCGAAAAATATAAACACTCGGAATTCCAGCGGGGCCAGCCGGGGCGGCTCAGTAAAATCGAGCGGAAACCCAAGCGAAATGCTAAAACCAAGAGCGTTGAAACGCCGAAAAAGCACATGTCCCTCAAGGTGACGCTCACCGTGCCGCCCAAGGAGAACAGGAAGCGGCCGCAAGGAGACGCAGTGCAGAAGCAGGAGGTGAAGAGGATCCGGACCCAGCAGCAGGTTCCAGCGCCCAAGAAGAGCAAGAATCCGCTGTTTTCCGACGACTCCGAGCCGGGGGCGTCACTGGCCAAGTTTGTGGGACTGCTGCCGGCCAGTTCCGAGCTGCCTGACCCTATCAGCTACCTCAGTAAGGCTGGAGGTGTCGTGAATGGAGCACAGCAGGCTCCAGCTACTGCAGAGGAGACAGTGCCCATGTTCTCGGACGACATGGTCAGGTCGGCGATGTTTTTCCTAATTTCGTCATCGTGCACGGGAGTTGAGAGCAATGGCGCTGCCACGGTGCCGGCTGTTGTACCTGACACTGCTACAGCAGCGACGACCTCAACGTCAGGTTTTTTGGCGGCGCTGCTGGCTTCTTCCTCGACAGGAGGCACAACTGCGACGCCGTTTGCGCGTGACACTAACCCATTGTTTAGTGATCAAGCTGGAGACGAAGACAGCATTTGGAACATCCTGGTCTCCTCGTCGGTGGACCGTGTGCGTAGTGCTATCGATGAGGTCGAGTCACAGCAAGAAAAGCTGAGACTCATTCTTGAAGAACGAGAAAAGCTGGAGGAGCAGCGCGAGAAAGTTGGCGCTCCGGCCGGACCAATCGTACCGAGGCGGCTTGCTTCGAATAGTAGCCCCCAACCGACTGCGGGAATGGAGAATTCTCGACCACAAAAGCAGCAGAACCCCCTCTTCGCAACGAACACTGCTGACAGCAGCGCTGGCGAGCAGAACCAACCCGCGGAAGACGATTTGTGGAAACTGTTGATGTCCTCGTCTATCGACTGCTTCAGAAGAGTGGACTTGGGACTGTAATCGACTAAAGAGCAGCATGTGGATCGACTAGCGGCTGAGAATATGTGGCACAGTGAACGGTTTTGGACGGCTCTGAGTATTTAATTCTGAGGATGTCATTGTCAAAGAACAAATATATTGGGGTCAACGATTTGATTCTTGAAAGACTTGTTGCTGTGGTGTCACCAAAGGCACTTGCTGCCACGAACTTGTGTATTGAATTCGATGTTTTACGACATGTTCATGGCGCGCCGGTAGTTGTAGTATGTGGCGTAGATATCGTAGTACTTCTTGCCATCGCCATTAATTTGCAGCAGGTCGTGTAGACTATTCGCTGTGATTTTCTTGCCGGACCATTTCCCGTACTTCGTGTAAGCGTAAGCGGATGTGGGGTTTGCGAGGATCTTATCCAGCTTCGTTATAGCGAGTCTCTCTTCATCGGTGGAGTCAGTACCACGCAGAAAACGCTTACTGTCGCCTTGGTTGTCGTCGGTGTCGAGCAAGTCATTCAGCGCCATTTTAGAGCTCGTGTTCTGATCGACATCTGAAGCCGCGGATAGAGCGTTACTGCTTGCAACGAGGGTGGCCACGGTGACCGATAAGAGGAGATAGAACACACGCATGACTGTTCTTGAACGTTAGCAGAGGCTCGGGCAGATGACGAAATGATGAAGCACTTGAGGGCTTGAAAGCAAATTGTAGACTGAGAAACAGGCCGGTGGGTATTGTGTGACGTGGTTGTCCACCGCAGCGGACAACCGAACCAGAGCTAGTGCCCAGATTACACTGGGCAGAGTACATCCCCGCGCCTCATTCACGGCTCAGATTACTCTTGGGCAGAGTAATCTCCGTGCCTGGTACCGGTAGATACATGTACCGTACACCTCCTTGGTGGCCTTGACAACCTCGGCGCGCACCTTCTTCTCCAGGTCCCAGCCGTCGCGAGCTCCGACTCGATCATGCGCTTCTTCATAATACATGATACCTACATAATAATAGGAAGCTTGAAGTCGCCACATTGCGGATGTACACGAGATGTACAGGGTAAGCGCACAAGTGAAAGTCCCATTCTCAAAGCAAAGGCAACGATGTATTCATGTATTAATACCGGTAGACGCCTGATCCTCCACATGTAGTCGTGGCTTTGAGCATCATTACACGCCACCGCGCTCTTGGGAGGTACCAGTACGCGAACCGCAAGATAGTGGCTGCTTGCACCGAAATTCCAAGCATCCCACGAGCTGAGGGCTCGAAGAGCAATATTGGGCTGCTCGCCTCAAATCGCGAGCACAAAATCCGCGCTCTCTCAACTAAGTAGACGCAAACGAGCACTGCTCAATATGAGGACACTCAATTGGTTAATAATCTAGATTTTTGAGCTGACATTGTGAGCGATACAATCCTTCATAAGCCCCGTTGCAAGCTCCACCACAACGTGTATGTACTATGGAAGCCAGCATTGTCACCTTCAGGACGAGTCGCCTCACGTGCGTATCAGCAGTATGCTCATTTTGCGGCCTGACAATTTTTATTTAATCTTAGAGCTGATCTACGAGCAGCTCCCCTCTTCAAACCGATTGCCTGAGATGCAGGCGAGCGCGCACGCAACGCTTTGCTACTCACGCGAGCACTGCTCACGGCCAGCTCGTGGGAAGCTTGCGAAATTCGGTCCGAATGGTCCAAAACACATCCAAAGATCATTCAAATCTTTGGATGTGTTTTTCCACGCGGCCTGACTCGGGCCGCCCGAGCTATCACCTGGTCGTCACTCTGTCACAGATTCTGTCACAGACTCTATGGGCGTGCTGCGGCTATTATATAGTAGACCGTCGCCACCTAGTGGCGAAGGTACTTTTTTCAACGCCAAGTAGCGTTATTTTTTTGCAGTAAAAATGTGTCCGAGTTACATGTAGTTAATGAGAGTGCCTGCTGTCCCGACCAGAGCATCCCCTTGTATACTTCGAATCCGGAGTCCATAAACGCTCGCATAGCGAGCCGAACCCCGCGCGAAGCGCGGTAGGGTCCATACCTCACAAGCAAGGTTTTTTGGGTTTCAGCCAGGGGTGTATTATGAGATGCCAAACTATCCGGACACGTATAAACCAAATATAAAAAGGACGGGACGGGTACAGTAGACAGGCTAATGTAACACCCAGTCGGGGACAGCATCACGTGCCTTAGTTAGGGCTGTTTCGTGCAATGGGCACCTCAAATGGGATCATGGTCATATTTGTATTAAAAAAGATAAACTTTAGACCAAATTTCGTGCCCAAAGTAGCTCCTCCTCGGCCGACACGGCAGAGAACAGGGCTATTTTCGTAATAAATAATTCATGCATCTGCACGAAAGACCTTTTGTGCTGCACGAAAGTACTTTTGTGCACTTTCGTGCATTGCACAAAACAGCCCTAGCCTTAGTTAATTAACTCGGCATAACACACAATAGACCGGCTTGCTCATTGGTCAAGATCAAGCTGAAGCAGAATTCTTGAAATTGGATATATCCACAAATAACCCCTAAGGCCCTGGTATCTCCGTCGGTGTTCGGGGTCTCCGAATAAACAAGGACTCGAAGCTCTCGAACGAGAATGTGATGAACGTTACCAGCATGATTAACTCATATACAACACCATTTCATTTCATTTGATTTTGAATTTCAGAGCTCACCCGGGCGCTCGCGCACGGCCTTGTCTACCAGGGATTGCACTTACCGCGCATATATCATCGATCTCTCTATGATAAAATCCTTCCTGTGGTTGTATCTCGTATGGGCGCTATATAAACTGACCTGTATAAATTGCATCACCTGTAAGCCTTTCGAAAAAAACCAGCGTTTGTAATCTATGAGGTGCCAGGTCTCCAAGACTTGATGCATCACCGAACAAAAGCAGAAAGTACCAGGCTATTATAAGCCTTTTACAGTGTGTACTACCCGCAATATGCTATACATGTGACAGAAATAATTAGCCCAAGTGGATGTTACCTGTGTCGGCGACGGGTAACACGCAACCGAAAAGTATTGTCGCTGATAATCTATCGCGGTGGTGTTTTTGGGATAAATGGCAATCACCCAATGTGAGATTGCAGCCCACAGTGGGCTGCGTTGCAGTCTGCCAGTGTCCAGTGCCCAACACCAGAACCACCTTCCACTGGCAGTGACCAAGACTGGCCCATCCGAATGTGGATCTTGCGTCCGTCGCGCACCGTGGGCAGGTGCGTGACGGTGCAAGACATTGCAAGACATCTACGACTACGTATGCAAGGCGACATCGTTGGCTGTGCGCTGCCAAGATGGTGTGCTCCGTGCCGGAGCAAGACGCCCAGGCTAAGTATAGGAGTATGGTGTATTTGTATGTTATTGCCAATCGAACTTGCGGGACGCGGTGCGCGGCGGTGCGGCTCATTCTCGCTCACAACCGCTTTTGCAGCTCCGCGAGCAGCAAGCGAGAACGAGCAGCCCGCCAGACACCGCGTTCCTGTCGCGGCTTTGCCAGGCACTTACGTGTCTTTCCTTACTTCCTGCACAACTAACGTCTATGTCCCTTTAAGTGTATTACGCCCTAACGGCTCCTACTCTTAGAAGCGATGGACAGTTAAGGAGCCCTGTGACGCGCCCTGCGTCACCACAGGTTATGAGCCCAACGAGAGCGGGGCTGTCGACAAGCTCGGCGCCTGGTGAGGACAACACTGCTCAAGATTTTTCGACCAATCAAGACCAAGCTGGGTTTCCATTAGACGGAAATGCGACCGCTGCCAGTGACGTGTCACTGTCGCGAAGTGATGCTGAGCGCCTGATTCGTACTTTGGCAGGAATCCAGGGCGGTCGCTCATTGGCTGAGGCGCTGTTTGAAGAATTACGTGACCTTCACTCAGCGCCACACCAAGAGAACACCGAAGAATTTCGGTCAGTTCCAAACCAACCGCCGCCGCCAACAAGCCAAGGCGACGACGGACGAGACCCGCGGCAGCCGCACCTGGACAACATGAACCCAGGTGGCCGCTACGACGACAAGGAGCTGGCTGAGCATACCAAAGCCTTGGTGAGCTCGCCGCCCATCAAGCTGCCCTTCACAGCAAGGCGGACTACAAGGCGTGGCACAGCGAAGTGCCGCTGCACTTCGACACGCGCATGCTGGGCGACATCGCGTACGGCACGGAGCGATACGACAATGCCGAAGGCCTGCGCCGCGTCAAGTACCACGAATGGTTTGAGGCGCGGAAGAACAAGGTGTGGTGTTGCGGTACACACAAAATTCGTCAGATGTGGATTTAAAGCAGCACACACAACAATCGCCGAGCTGGTCGGCGCTTGTAGCCTGCGCTGAGTTTCCCCAGCGGTTCGGCCCTTCCGGGACAGCGGTGTCTCGCCTTCGCCGATGCCAGGCAACCAAGCCAGCCAAATACACTCCAGAGACCAGCCGAGCTCGGCTGACTCCGTTCCAATAGCCCGTGCCCTCCACCAAAGGATGGACGACGGCGCGCTAGCGCTTTTACGGGTCGCCGGGGCAAAAGCTACCCAGCTGAAAGAGTTACGGCACTCGGGCTGTCCGACGTACCGACTCGCCTCGTGTGGCGAGATTTGTTCTTCGTGCTTGGCGAGACACGCCCTCCTCCGGGTTGACCTTGATCTCTTGGCGCTACCTGTCAACACCCTACAAGCTATGCCTCTCGGGTGCTGACGGCAGACATAATCCAGCCCGCGCAGGGACTTACCGGAAGAGTGTACGCTTGTCTTGGACTTAGAAAATTCTGCTCTGTTAGTTGTTATCTTCTGAAGAGCCACAAAGGCTCTATCTAATGTTTCCTATGTCACATATACAAATATCTAGTGAAATGGAGCGCTTTTGGATCTCATCCGATCCTTCAGCCACTTCCACGTGTCGCTCCCGACGAGTCGCTGGATCCACCCCGCCGAGTCGTCGAGTTCAGTACCGGGTGTCTCCACATATTTCCGAATAGCTGGCTTTCGGTCAGCTGGGTCGCCGACATCAGTACCGTGCCTTCTCGTCGAAGTACGAGTTGTGTGCAACCACCGAATTTGGCGTTCACTACACCACAAAGGCGTTCTCCGCCCTCGCGCTGTCGCTGTCGGTGGACCTGCGCACGACGTTTAAGATCGACGACATCCGCGACAACATGGATGCCGCCGCGCTACTGTTTGAGTGCATCACGCAGGATTTTGAAGATGGTTCTGGTGTTGGGCACTGGACACTGGCAGACTGCAACGCTGCCCACTGTGGGCTGCAATCTCACACCCAAGACCTGGGAGAAATGAATGCAACCAGAAAATGTCAGACATAATGTCCTGCAATGCAGGGCCATTTGCAGGACACTTTAACGAGGTTAGGACGATGGGTAGGACACTTTACATTCCGTACGGTATGCAAAACGAGGGGGATTGTGAATTAACATCCTGCTGTTGGAATTCATATCGAAGGTCGCACACAACGGTGGCAACCGTGGAGTACGACGGAAACTGGGGCCCGGCATTGAAGTGAAGGTCAACGAAGCTACAGGCATAGTGAAGCTAAGTGATGCGGGTCTCTGCATGAAAAAACTACAGCCCGCTTATGCAGTAGTTGAAGCGCGTTTAAGTGTAGTGGCTGTAGCACTATCAATCTTACTTTTCATCTTTCCTCCTGTTGTGTACGCGGCTCAGGCCGTACAGATCCAGTCCAACTTCCAAGACCTGCCCCCATTGCACTCATACAATCGACTACTGTAGTGGCTTTCGGACGAGGGCGAGCGCACGCGAGCGCGAGTCTCACTCTGTGCATTCACAGATCACCAACGCCCGCCGATTAGGCGGGAATGTTTAAGCGAGGCGAGCGCTGCAACGAGTTATTTTTTTTTCAGATACCGCGCCTGGCCGAGTCGAGGACTTAGAGGCCGGGGTGGGGCAGGCCGCGCAGCGACGCCCCCCGAGCGTAGTGGAGCGAAGCGAGAGAGGGGCGGGCCCACGGCTATAAGTCCGCAGACGAGAGCCAACGCGTGAGTGTCCGCCCCACAGGGATCATAATGCCTACTCGTAGTAACCTACAATTAGTAAGTATTAAATCTGAGGTATATTCACAATTCTCTGAAATTTATTTCAGAGTATATCAGTGATCAGAATCCTCTCATAAAGCAACTTCAACCTGCTAACTTTAGAGATATCGACTTTAGAGATATCGACAGTAACTTGAGCCAAGATCACTCCAATCCCTAATATAAACTGAAAACTAATCATAATGCTGCGTGTTGCTTGTGGTGTGCTCGCTCAACATTCACGCGACAATTGAGAAAATAACTTTAAAATTATGACAATAGGTTTTCAATTATGACAATAGGATCCGGGTTCGGACAAGTGCATCAGGAACTTCAGCACCAGTAATTGCTACGATCATATCCATTTCGCTACTTCGTAGCGGCAAGCTCGTCTTCGAGGGCTCACGTGCAGCCTCGGCCAGTAGTATCTGGACATGCTGAACACGACTTCAGCTCGGACTCTGTGGAGCACACCAACATCATGACGGCTGGCACCATCGCCACGACGGCGACGATCTCGTGAAAATCAAGGCCAACAAGGAGCCCACTACTAGTGTCTACATTATGCTTGTCAATATGCAATCGCTTCGTCGGGATTCCCAAAATCATCTCGCTCTTCGTTCGATGTGGCATATTCACCAAATATTCCTCTGTCCATTTCACTATCCAAGTGTATCAATACCCACTAGTACCTGCATTTTTGATCACCTCAGAGAAGTGCCAAGGACTTAAGGCATCCCACGAGAAAGACCCCGCAGCGATCTTCTTTCTACGTACCAGTCATGCGCGTTACAACTCTGGAGCACCGATATCTCAATGAAAAGCTAACGGTTAAGTATCTGAGCTATTTCATTCCTAACAAAGCTGCTCTTCAAGAAACACGCCGACTCGAAGTTCTCGAACGAGAATGTAATGAACGTTATCAGCATGATTTCATATACAACACCATTTTCGTTTCATTTGATTTTGAATTTCAGAGCTCACCCGGGCGCTCGCGCACGGCCTTGTTTCTGCAGGACCAATTTTCTGGTGCAGGACGCATTTTCTGGTTACATTATTAATAAATCATCTCCAAGACCTGTCATGGCATCCTGGACGTCATGCCGGCTGCTGTAAAAGGGCCCGGATACGGCACCGCCACGGGTAACATTCTGGACGGTGTTCCCTCGCCCAGCATTATAAATCGCGGCAATTGTGCAAGGCGCAATCGCTTGAAGCTCACTTACATGTGCATATCAGAAAAATATACAATTGAGGCAAAGGAACTTTGATAGGATAGCGTAGCTATTCATCTAATTTCTCCGAATACCTCAGTTCCACACCATGAGGGAGTGATGCCAGTTGAATAAGATAATTTCAGAGCTTCTTCGGGCCGCAGGCACGGCTTTGTTGCTTTCATGATTAAATTCATGACCTCTGTTGCATTCATGATTAAACACGTTAGGTAGGTAGAGGGCCAACGCGTCAGCCAGCGCCTGGGGAAATTTAGTGTAATTGAGTTTTTGATGTCCGTGTCACAGGCGCTCTGGGGTCGTAGGTGCAGTAGTTGGCGTAGGCGTCAGGGCATGGAAAAAAGAGTTTAACAACAATATTACATGTGTTGTATATTGACGGAATAACTTACTATAGTTTTTTTTAGTCGAGTATAATACAAAACTGTACAGAATAATACAGTATTTTTCCATCTCCAACCATTCTGCCGTCCAGTCGTTCGACATACGCTCCATCCTGCATCGCTTCCAGCGCGACGTCTCCCCCACTATTCAATCCACCTTTTTCGAGCGAAGCGCCTCCACCCTCTCAACCCGCCATGACCTCCCGCCAGCTCTGTGCCTCCTACTTCATCGACCTCGGCGAAGGTCTGTTCGAGTGCAAGACGCGCGGACGTCCTCGTAGGCAGACACCCGGCACGGGATACAGCAACCTCCTCAGCCATCTCAATAGCAAGCACGCTGGGTATGCTGTTGCGTATGCTGAGCTGTATGCTGCCCTGATGCCGACGATCGCCACATTCGGCTTTGTGGACGAAGTCACGCGCAATATATACCAATGGATGGTGTGGTTGACCGAGAGGAATCTACCAATCACCGAGGTCGAGAACAAGTTCACGCGTGCGGTGGTAACGATGAAGCCCACGTCTGTCAAGACTCTCAAGCGCTATATGCTCTTTGTCGCCCTCGCAATCGGGCGCATAATTGCCAAGGAGATGGGAACCTGACGTTCCAAACGGTATAGCGTTACTGCAAGATTCACGATGCAATGATGACTGTAGATGCTGTTGAGGAGCATGTACCCCGCGGCCACGCACACCGTCGCATTACGAGCTTGGTTGAAAAGCTCCGAGAGCTGAACAGTGTGTGTGTGTGTGAAGATTCCGGCTGAGAAATGCACCATTGCTGAGGTTCGCTGCTTTTTGATGCGTGTGGTGGAGCGGGATCACGAAAGTTGATGACGCGATCGCGACTCACCAGCGGTTGCCCGGACTGCCGACTGTCGGAGGTGGTATTCCGTTGATCCGGCGGATCTTGACCTTGTAGCTCACCTTGTGTACCCGACGGCTTGGGCGGGTTTCGCTCTTCCGATGCTCACGCGAGGGAAGTCAGTGGTGATCAGGGCAGAACTGCGAGCTTGAGGGCTCTTCAGGGGTAGGGGGTAGGGGTTGACTGCTTCGCGGATATGCTTCACGCAGCAGTCGGTTCAGGTGTCGATCATGTGTGTGATCGATCACGGTGTGTGTCCTTTACGGGGTCCTTTTCGATGCTTGCCGCCTCCTATGGCGGGGTCTTCTTGAGTAGAGTAAGTGGTTGCGCGCCTGGCCAAGCGATCCAGGGGCTTCTGTGCTTTGTCCGTGCGCGACGAGGTGAGTCCAACGTCGTCAGGAGGGCCAATATACTTCCCAACCTGGAATAGACGAACGCCACTTGTGTCTTGCAAGGGAAATCTTTCTCTATTTATCCATTTTTAAGAACTACGTACCTATCCCCCATCCTGCTTGCGTATCCTATGATTGCTGACATCCACGGACCTCCGATGTAGCGGTCTTTGTGGTACATACCGATGTGATCGCCCGATCTGTACCCATGTTAACCTGATCGGTTGATCGGTACCCATGTACCCACAATGTGGCAGTGCGATCAGATCGACCAATTCGGAATGATGGTCCTCACCTTCACCGGCCAGTTGCCCGACCGTTGATGTTGCCCATCCCGGGTCCCGTTCCCTCCATCATCACCTGTCTCCCAATCGCCGATCGGAAACGATCCATCCATCACCAAAACTTCTGATCACTTCTCCACATGCGTGCACGGACAGGTATCCCGTAATGGCCGAGTACTTGCTGTAACGGGGTTACACGTGTCGTGCAGGAACACGCAGAAATTTCGCTACCAAACGGTACGACTCCAACCAACAACACACGCTTCTGTCGTGTTGTGAATCACAAAAACTTCGTTAGTGCGGCTTCCACGCAACAACACAACAATTCGCCGAGTCAGGTCGGCGATGTTGGGCTTGCGCAGGGTGTTGGTTCCCTTTGCGGTCCGGACCAGCCGGGTTCAGTTGAGGCTCCGCTCTCGCTGGGTACCAAGCTCCAAACAGCTCCAGAGGCTCGCCTGAGCGGGGCAGCCTCCGTTCCTCAAACCCTGTGGCCTCCACCAAAGGATGGACGTCGGCGCGGGAGCGCTTTTACAGGTCATCGAGCGCAGAGTACGCTCAGCTAGAAGATTGCGGTGTCCTGGGTTGTGCAGACCCACCGGCTCGTCGATTCGACGAGGCTTTGTCTTCGCTGGTAGCGAGAAGTGCCCACCCCGGGCCGACCTTGATCTCTTGGCGCTACCAGTCGATTCCCCTACAAGCTATGCCTCTCGGGGAACGACGGCAGACATAATCCAGCCCGCACAGGGACTTACCAGAGAAGTGTACGCTGTTCTTGGACTTAGAATATTCTGCTCTGTTTGTTCTGTTATCTCTGTGCCGGTGGGGAGTACCTTCGGTCTCCCCTTCGGTCTCCTATCGATCCTATACAAATACCTAATGAAATGGAGTCGTTACAGATCTCCCTGCGACTCTTCGCTCAGCACCCTGATTTATCCTCGCCAAGTTGGAACAACTCGCAAACGGCATAAACTCGCTGGGTTCTGCCGCTCGCCGAGTCCTGGCGCTCGCTGAGTCTTGGGTGGTCAGATAAGTTCGCACTTCCGGCTAGGTGAGGCTACAGCTAAGTGCGCATACCTTTTAGGTACGCAGCGCTCATTGCGTGCCTCCTGACCTAGCCTAGACAGCTCTAATATAGGGCAACCCAAAATATGAATTTCCCTACACCACAACTGCCCCGGGCGTGATACGAGCCAGACTGGTGAGTGTCTCGACCATCACTCTGCTCTCCAACTTTCCAACGGCCGGTTCGTTCGTTCAGTCCCTTGATGTCATCCTTGGATGAACTCATCGAGCTCCTCATCACCTTCAACCGACTACCAGGTACGTCTCCGCTGCTTCATGTGTCGCTTGTTCTTGTCGATGGGTTGCTAATCTTTCGTCTGCATGCAATAGCTCGCCGATGTCTCCGCCTGAGGTCGTGGACCTGGCGAGGTCGCCGAGCGTGGACGATTCGCCAGTTACAGCGTCTGGACCATCGTCCGTGTTACCGCCTGGACCCCCACAATCGTCTGGTCGAGCTGGAGCTTCTGCTCGCTTCCATTCGCCGAGTTCGTCCGCTCCGTTTCCAGACTCGGCTAGTCTCGCCGAGTCCGAGCAGGACCCGTTAGATCTCGCGGCAGGCGATTTCGCTGGCCTCGCTGAGATCCGACGCGTGCTCGCGGAGCAAGAAGAGAGTCAAAAGCAGCGTGATACTACATTGGCTCAGCTTGTCTCGTTTCTCTTGACGAGCTCTCCTCCTCCTGACGATGCCTCGTTGCGTCAATCCATTCTTGGCGCTAATTCTCCTGGCGATATCTTGGCAGCTTTGAAGCAGGACGTGGCTCCGCTTTCTGATACAGCTGCCGAAGTCGCTGAGCTTCGTACGAAGTTCGCCAAGTCTGAGAGGGTCGCCGCCGCTCGTCTCAAGCGGATGGAGACAGCGCTCGCCGAGTCCGCCACTTTGCGCCATCGGCCGAATACCGCTACCCGAGAAGGAGCAACTTGGCGAGCGGCGTCTCTGAGGACCACAGAGCTCGTCGAGTCTTTTAACAAGACGATCGCTCAGCTCGAGGCGAAGGCAAAGGTCGACTCGCAACTGCAAGCTGATCAGACCCAAGCTGCCCAACGGACCATTCGGGGTCTTGAGGCGGAAGTGGCTTCCCCAGAACAAGCTATCGACAAGCTTGGCCGACAACTCGTCGAGATGAAGGCTGATCAGACTGTCCTCCGTGGTGTGGCCACCCGGTATTTCCAGGAAGCCCAAGAAGCCGCCGTGCTTGCGTGCTCGGCTGGCGACTACGCTTTGGCTGATGTCCGGCACACTACCGAGTCGCAGCGCCGGGTTATCATGAGCCAAAAAGCGATGATCTCCCACGATGGCCGCTATCCCATGCACGACCCCCACATGGCGGTCGCTGCACTCGCTGGGACAGACGTGCCAGAATTGAACCCGCGGGATCTGCAGCTGCACGCCCGCTTGTGCCGGATCCTCGTTGAGCGTTTCCCGGAATCGATCGAGCTCGGAAGCTCGCCGAGTCCAAGTGAGATTACCCTCAGAGTTCGTCCAGTGAACTCGTCGAGTGGTTCTCCCTCGGGCTCAGCGACTGGAGCTTCGGTAAGCTCAGCGAGTGCTCCTGCTACTTCTCAGCCGGCTACTCCTGCTGCTTCGTCGAGACGCTCCCGTACCAAACACTCCACGCGTTCATCTCGTCATCGGCGCCGTCGCTCGGTCTCACAATTGCGGAACACACCGCTCCGAGATCTGGATGCGGCCGAGCGTCTCCGTTGGTATGCCAACCCTATATCTCCGACGGCCGCCGGCCCACGCCGCAGTCGCTCGCAGAGCGTTTCGCGTGGGGTTTTCGAGCGTCCGGTGTCTGGTGAGGAGGCTTCGATGCTTCGACCACTTTGCTTACTACAGCGGTGGTCGATGAGTATTCTCCGTCTCTTCCGATCCCTGGACGGAAACGTCTTCGGGCTCCATCCGCAAATTTCGCCAGGTCCCGGTCCACGGGTTACTGGCCCCAGCGGCCCTCGCTGAGCCCTCCCCAAGACTCGGTCCCACAGGACGCCAACGACTCTCAACCAGACTCGTTGAGCTCAACCGATCCGGACCTGGCGAGTTCGTCAGCAGTGTTGGCAAGACTTTCGCAAGCCCAAGTTACGCCGCTTGACAGCTCAAGTCCGTCGTCCAGCGCTGCGTCAGTTCCGGGTCCTCGCCTGGGCTCATCGATCGGGGCTGATTCACCAGTACAGCCTCCAAGCTCGTCGAGACATGTCTCCTCTGGGCCTGACCTGGTTTCGTCGCCCTCGACGAGTACCTCGGCTAGACAGTCATCGAACAGCTTGGCGATAATCGTCCGCCCGCCGACTCCGTGTGTTCCGACCCCGGTATCAAGTCGTGCTGAGGCGCCTCCGGCTGTACCCGCTCAGCCTTCTTCTCGGCATCGTTCTTCCCGAACGGCGGCTCGCAATGCTACGTGCATCACACATGCCGTGCTTGAAGAGTTGGATGTCCAAGATGACGATGTCCTGGGTACTGAAGCAGTTCCGGTCTCGTCGAATGTCGTTGACCAAGCTTCGCTGAGTCCACTAGCGGCTTCGCTTGCAGCTGTTCCTTCGCCCAGTCCCCCGGATGGTTCGGCTGCGGCAGACGTATCGACCACCGTCGTTCCCACCGACTCGTCGAGCGGGACCGCCCAGCCAAATTTGGGTTCTGAGGACGAGGCAGCGATCTGTCCTGCTTCTTCGATGAGTACGGTGGATTTCTCGACTTGGCGAGCTCCTCCTCGTGGTAAGCTGCAGAGCTATTGAGGCGAGGCGGGTGAACGTCTTTATCGTTCAGGGTGTATAGCGCACGCGCGCCAGAAGACTCGGCCGATCAGGAAGATTA
>JAHWLE010001004.1:0-15140 GCA_024679135.1 Phytophthora foliorum
GGCAGGTGCAGCAGCGGGAGCGGGCGTCCGCGCCGGCGTCGGCGTCGTGTCGAGACCCCAAGCCATGGTCGTCCGTGCTTCCGGGTGGTTCTCTGGGGATGACAATGGATTTCCCCCCAACGGACGACTGGCTGGGCCGGGTGAAACAGGGTTTTAGCCAATGAAGACGCTCTATTTGGGCGTTTTAGCGAACCAGATCCTGGGATTGGAGTTGGGACAGTGGATTGGACAAAAAGGAGGTGATGATAGGCGTTGACTTTTTGGTTGGTGGAGACCGAGCAAGAGGCACAGACGTTGGCGGCAGTTGACACAAGCCAAGCCAAGCCAGTCGCCGTAGGTACCTGGAGGAAAGATGCCCAAGTCCAAGAGACAACGCACCAAGCCGCTCACGCAGGCCAACAAAAAGGGCAACGAGCTCAAGCAGAACGTGGTCGAGTCCATCCGCAATGCTGTGGACACGTACGCGTCCGCTTACGTCTTCAGCTTCCAGAACATGCGCACCAGCCACTTTAAGGACGTGCGCATGGACTTCAAGGACAGCCGCTTCTTCCTGGGCAAGAACAAGGTCATGAAGCTCGCGCTTGGACGCTCCAAGGAGGAGGAGTACGCCGAGAACCTCTTCCGTCTGTCCAAGGACGTCAGCGGCAGCACCGGCCTCTTGTTCACCAGCAAGCCGCACGAGGAAGTGATGGAGTACTTCGCCAAGCTGTCAGTTAGCGACCACCCGCGGTCGGGCTTTGTGGCCACCGAGACGGTCACAATCCCCGAAGGACCGCTGCCGCAGTTCATTGGCAGCATGCTCGAGTCGCTGCGCGGCCTGGGGCTGCCTGTGGACCTCAAGAACGGTGTGGTCGTGCTTAGCCGGAACTACACCATTTGCAAGCCTGGACAGACGCTGACCCCGGAGCAGGCTAAGCTGCTTGTCCACTTTGACCGAAAGATGGCCGAGTTCAAGCTTGTCACCCTGAGTGTCTGGTCCAAGGACAAGTACCAGCGGCTCGCTGCTGAGGATGTCAACGCCACCACCGGCGACGACACGGAGGACGAGGATATGTAAAGACGACGGAACGTAGTGCCCAGCTGGAGCTGTGTCTCGCGATGCAGCGCAGCATCTTCTTTAGTACACTTTTTGCATCTAATAGCATTTTGGATTGATTTGTTTGTTGTGAGCGTCGGGTCTGCAGAATGAGCCTTGTTATTCCGCAGCAATTGCAACCTTTTTACAGCTTGGTTAACTGGTCATCGCTTTTGCCGTTGCCGTACTTCTCTACACTGTGGCGCATTTGTAAAATGACAGCATCGGGATCCGCCGCCTTGAACACGGAGCTTCCGGCGACAATCATGTTGGCACCAGCCTTGGCAGCCGCATCAATCGTAGAGGGGCCCAGACCACCATCCACTTCAATGTCCAGCGTCGGGTATTTGGCGCGGATCGTCTCCACCTTGGGCATCATGTCGACCATGAAGCTCTGGCCGCCAAAGCCTGGCTCCACCGTCATGACGAGCACCATGTCCACCAGCTCCACGTACGGGAAGGCAGCCTCGGCGCTGGTGCCCGGCTTGATGGCCAGACCGACCTTCATGCCGGCATCGCGGATCTGCTTGATGAGGGCCAGCGGGTCCTGCGTCGCCTCCAGGTGGAAAGTGAACTGGTCGCCACCAGCGGCCGCGATGTCGGGCACCCACTGCTCCGGCTTGGACACCATCATGTGGCAATCGAAGAACGCCTTAGTGTGCGGGCGCAGCGACTTGATGACGGGCGGCCCCCACGAAATGTTGGGCACGAAGTGGCCGTCCATGACGTCCAGGTGCAGGTAGTCGGCGCCGGCCGCCACCACCTTTAGGGCCTCGTCCTTGAGGCACGAGAGGTCCGACGCCAGCAGCGAGGGGCCGATCTTACACGCGCAGCTGTGGCACATGGTGGAAATGGAGGACAAGCTCTGGAAGGGGGAGCAGCGACTGATACGAGAGATACGATGAAGTGTCGGTCTCAGCGCTGATTGCCAGCGGAACGTCATCAGGGCTATTCTAGTCGCGGACCAGTAATTTTGTGTATCCTAAACACTTTTGTGTTTCTATACAGTGTTGTGTTCGACTTGTGTAGCTACACATACCTTACTTGATGTTGTAGCTGTTTATGTAATTATTTGTTGTGAGTTTTGACCAATCACAGGTTTGTGGTATTGTGCTGGACGAGCGGCTACGATAGCAGCGAACAAGAGGTCGAGTGGCGAGTCCTTCCCGAAGCAAGTCTCCGTCCATGGCGTCTCCCCAGCAGATTGCGGACCTGAGCCGCAAGATCTTCCAGCGCCTGCCGCAGCGCAACATCCCGTCGGGCAACAAGGTCATCAGCAAGCAGCTCAAGGGCGAGAAGGTGGCTTCGTGGTTCAACAAGCCGCTGCTGCTGCGTCTCGGCGGCGACGACCCCAACTTTGAGATCCTGAACGAGGAGCGTCTCGGCAAGCTCGACCAGATGAAGCGGCGGGGCAAGTCCATTCCCAAGAAGGGAGCAGGCAAGCGTTCCAAGAAGTAGGCAGGTACTTTTGTTTCCACCAGCAGCGGAAGCGTCGAGGTCTGGCCTGCTATTGAGAACTTGTCGTTTAGCACAGGTGCAAAGGAGCAGGTATGCTGCGACGACGCGTCCTCTATTGTGGTAGTTATCTAAAGCCAAGACAAGTTCCCGCTATTAGAGCAACGCTAGCTGGCTGTGTTTTGGGCTTCTTCGTCGCCTTGCGGTTCATTCCTTTGTTCTTCTGCTCAGCGCAGACGTGCATGATGCAATATCGATGCATAGTGTCGAGTGCTGAGCAAAGGGTTCAATACTGAGGCTAGCATCATGCAGCGCCGAGCAAACTGGGCCTTACCGAGGCGCTGTATCAACTCCATGGCGCATACGGTAGTTATCCTGTGGTAAGTACGATTGTGCCGCTAGTGTACCACTTCTCGCGGTGGCCAGTCGATTGACTCGATTTTTGACTGCGAAGCGCTTCATTCCCCAAGCGCCGGCAGGTTCGACAGCAACAGCTCCAGCAACAGCTTCTAGCAATAATGGGCGCGAACGGCCAGGCAGTGCAGACCATGAACAAGAAGAAGGTGAAACTTCTCAGCAAGAAGCGCGCGGAGGTCCGCAACCAAAAGAAGGTGGCGGTGCTGCAGAAGGGCAAGAAGACCGTACTGCGCAAGCACCGGCCGTCCAAGAAGAAACAGCAGAAGGACGCCAAGCGCCACCGCATCTACGTTGAGTCCGAGAAGGAAAAGCTGCTCAAGAGCGGTCTGGTCACCAAGGAGGACATTGAGAAGATGGAGGCCGAGAAGGCAGACGACGCCGACGCCGCCATGGACGTGGAGGAGTAAATGGTAACCCTATATAGATTACGTTCTTTGCTATATGATGTCTCTTTCAACTCGAGTGCATTGATTTTAGTTACTATCATAGCGTGGTCGAGTGAACTGCCCCAATTGTAAGGAGTCGGGACTGCAGCTACGGAAGCGTCTTGGTCATCCAGAATGCTTCATGGTTTTCCCAGAGTGTGAAAGGCTCGCCGCTTATGAAGCCAAAGGAGCTGTAAAAAGTGACGGCAGACGTCTTCTCTGCGTACGATGCCATGAGCGTCAAGGTTTTGAAACCGTGAGTGGTCGCCCAGTGCACCAGATGTGTCATGAGCTTCCAGCCGATGCCCATGCGCTGGTAGCCGGGGTGGACTGAAACGCGTCGCACTTCACCGTCGCCGTTGCCCTTCGGCTCTATTGCGATCATGCCCGCGACCTTGGTTTCGCCGTCGTCGTCTTCCAGCGTCGCCACCCAGAAGTTCCCTCCGGGCTCCATGTACGTGCCTTCGACGTTGGCAAGGTCGTCCTTGAGGCTTTTGCGCACGTATTCAGCCCAGCAATGTCTCGACGCTGGGTCATTCCTGGAGTACAGCATCATACCGTACTCGAAAATGGCGGCGACTTCGGGCAAGTCTTCGTCGCGGAACTGACGAATGCAGATTGCTGGTCTGGTAGTGCAGGGTGGGCTCATGGCGACTAGGTGGAATTGGTTGTTGTTTTGTGCTTTGCAATGGGAATTTGAAAATGGCACCACGATGTGGAATCGAGTGCGAGATACATGGCATCGAGCATGCTCTAGCTAATGTAATGAGTGCAATGCGCTCACAGGTGACGCCACCTTTGAAAACATCGGCTCTCATCTTTTCGTTGAGATGAGTGCTCGACGATTGGTCAGATCAAGCTGTTTTTCGACCAATCGACGGCGTTGACCGTTGAACGACCGTTGATGATTCAAAAAGTGCCAGCGCGCCAAACGATCATGGAAACCTCAGTTCATAACGCTAATGTATTTCTCTTAGTGTACATTGCCCTTGCCACAACATGGCGACTGTTCCATCGTTCATAAAAAAAAATAGTTCCTTGTGTTTCCTTGCCATTCTTGGGTCCAGCCCATGTTCTCGCTTTCATGCTGACTGGGACCACGGCTTCACGGGCTCAAAATCTTCGGGCTCCTCGTCGTTCCAGTCGTCGAACGATGGCATCGTCGGGCCGACGCGCACCGGGTACACGGGACGCGAACTGCTGATCTTTGGAGGCTCCGTGAGTCGCCTGCAGCGATAGCAAAAGAGAGCGTGAGTCACTTCATATATATACATGTAGCATCCTTTAGTGATAGCGAGTGCTAGACGTACCGGAGTTTCCTCGGCGGAGTCATGAGGCCCTCGGCAGCCTTCAGATTGTGCGTGTGTGCGTGCTCGGGCTGGCCAGCCATCTTTGATGCTCAAGTCGAGTTCTTATCGGTGTCGTTGCTTTTTTGAGAGTGACCTTCGGAGTGGGGTGTTGGACCGTTCTTTCTGTCTTTTGCAGCCCTTTCCCAGCATCATATTACATGTACCAGACCATGCGGACCGGCGGCACGACGAGCAGATGTGGCCCCGGCAGCTCGCATCCGCGAACTGCACTGCTTTCCTGCGCCTCTGATGGCGACAATTTTTACTGCTACAGATGACGGGCGCCGTCGTCTCCTATTTCGGTGTTATGACCCTAAATCTTGTGGCACGAGTTGCTGTGCCCCTTCATAACAAGCATGTCGATCACCAAGGTTTCCTTTCCAATTTCTCCAGTCGGCACTACAGATGTCTGATAACTACACAAAATATCGAAAGCCGCGTTGCTCACGCTTGCTTACGGAACTTCGTGAGCACGAGCAGCTTGTCCAGCTCTTCCGAGCCCAAATTCTCCTTCATCCTGAAGACGTCGAAAGGCGTTAGTTAGCAAGCAATGTCCTGTTGGTGGAGTGGAATCATGGAGCAAAACGTACCAGGCCAGCGTCGCGGTGGGGATAAAGTCCGTGAAGGGCAGCAGTTCTTCAACAAAGGCCACGTACTTGGCGTGTGGAGACGACTGCGAGTAGAGCGTGTCCACCATCTTCGCCGACACGGGCGCCCACAGAACGTCCGCTATTTCGCCCAGGCCGGGCACCACAAACGTCGCATTCCCGAGGAAATCAATGACCAGACTGGCCACGAGCTTTCGAGACGGGTTCTCCAGCACATACTCTGTTGCGCGAGCTGAGAGAACCGACGGCGACATAGCTTCCTCCCCCGGCATGCCCTTGAAAAGCAGCAACTGGCCCTGTGGACTGCGCAAGAAATGCTGGCACGCGCTCTTGACTCGTTTCGATCGCGCTAGTTTTACCGCCACGACTGTCGAGATGACAGAGAACAGTGCGACCAGCGACATCGCAACACCAACAACGAACCACAAGGGGAAGCCCATCACGACCACCAGAAGCGTCAGCGGCAGCCAGACTGGAGACGTCCCCACGACGCCAATCACGCAGCCCGTAATCCCCGGCAGAAGTCCAAGCACGGCCTTGTTCTTGTGCAGTGATAACTGCAACAAGCAGACACCAAATCACCCAGAGTCCATGAGCCAGTCATCAAGCTACCCACAACCAACCAGCGTCACGAACCTGGTGCGCGACGTTGCTCGCTCCGTTCTTGATCGCAATCGCATGGGAGACCAGCGCGCGTGGGCGTCGATCTGTATTCACATAGATGCGAATCTCCAACTCCCACAGCACCTACATAGCAGCCTCGTTAGCTGCCCGAGCCTCGACAGTCCCAGCTAACTTCCTACGTCTTTGTGCAGCACGGGCTGCGTCCAATGGATTGCGCCCTCCGCGAGCACGGGGACGCACTCGCGCAGATCCAGCGCGTGCGTCGCCACCAGCGCGTCTCCGTCCAGCAGCTTGAAGGTCGCGTGGCGGTCCAGCAGCGACGTCGTGTTCTCGGCCTCCAAGTCCGACGCAGAAAACGCGATGCGACAGGGCAGCGACGCTTCCTCCTCCTCTCGGCTCTCGGCAGAAGGCAGCGTCACTGTCACACGGACAGCGTGTGGTGCACGTGGGGTCTCCGCCTGCTTCTGGAGCGGCTTGGCCAGCCACAGCACGTCGGCGCGCAGCAGCGAGAGCTCCATCTTCTCGATGTTGAAGCCAATTGGCAATGGCTTCCATATTTTCGTCCAATGAGAGACCGTCCACGTATTTATAGCCAATCTGCACTTTGACAAATAAGATGCAGCCACTGGAGGAGCAGGAAGACCCGAGCTTCGCGTCGGTGCCGGAGACCCCGCGTGCGTCTTGTGCAGCCGCTTCCGCTTCGTTCCGAGCGCACCACTAACTTCGCATGCGTGTCTTGTATGTGTACGTCGCTTTTCCGCCCCTCTAGAGCTGCAGAGACCTCACTGCGACCAGTGCCGTGTCGCCATCGCCGACTACGAGTGCCAACGCTGCGTCCAGCGCTTCTGCACGCAATGCGAGCTGGTCATCCACCACCGACTGGAGACACTGGTGGTGAAGCATGAGGAGAGCAAGGGCGACGGCCGACCGCACCAGGAATTCCTCAAGTGGATCAGGGGTGCGTTGCAACGCGCCAATGGAGAGAGGGAACGACTGACGTGTCTGTCGCGTGCTGCAGGTTGCCAGGAGTGCGGCCAGAACACGATGGAGTTTTTCTGTATAAACTGCAACATGCATCAGTGCGAGCGCTGCTGCGCGTCCAAGCATAAGCAGTTGGAGTCGCATTTCTACTTTTGTCTGGAAGGTAGGGAAAGTGGGAGGACACAGCCAATGGTTTGGAGTTGCTGCTGATGAGCTCGTGTTGGATGGTGTAATGTGCGGTAGGTTCTTCGCCCAGGATGTTTCCATTCGCGACGTGGAACTTGATGTTTGTGGAAATGGTGAAGATGCGCAAGGGGGAACTGCAAGACAAAGTGGCTGAGGAAGAGGCAGCTTTGGCAAGTAAAGCTGTGGAGGAAATCCTGGAAGAGAAGTATAGCACGTCAGTTGCGGCGCATATTAAAATGGAGAAAGCGGTGGCATCCACAAGTGACACGGCAACAGCATTGGGGAACCTATCGATCAATGCAGCCGCTCCGGAAACTACAGCGCAACCCCCACCTGAACTACCCGTGAGTCAAGCGAAGCGCTCGTCGCGAGTAGACACCACAGCAATCGTTGACCTGACGCTGGATGATGAAAGTGACTCGCGCACCAGTACTAGCAGTGTATCATCATCTCGGCAACCACCCCAACCCCACATTAAGGATGAGTTCCGCGTAAAGACTGAAAGCGCGTGGCTTGACTCGGCTACCGCTGCCCAAGAGAACCCTGTGTTTGATGTAGACGAGCTGATGGAGAAAACAATGGGCGACGATGAGGATCCTATTTTGCGCTCCATGATCGGCGAGTACAACCAGCTGAGCGCCAAGATCTACGACATTGACCAGGAAGCTGACAACGTGCGCAAGAAAACAAAGGAATTGTCGAGTGCTCAGCCGATAAATATGGCAGAGGTGAAGAAAGCTCAGGCCTTGAAGAAGAAGCTCAGCAAAGACAAGGATGAAGCGGAGAAGTCTCGGGACGGAGTGGTGGCCAACATCGTTGTGTATGTCAATTCGGAGCCAGACGAGCTGAGGGCATTCCTGAAAACATGCACCGCCGACGTCCCTTACGCGCAAACTGCCAGCCACCGCAAGTGTGCCATACTGGAAGCTAGCATCCGTGCCCAGCTGGAAAACATCCAGAGGATTCAGCGCAACATGGAGGAATTGATCAACATGAAGAAGGATGCCTTCGCCGAGGTCACCCGACTCGGAGCTGAAATCGCAGCAGGCGAGGAGGAGGTCCGAAAGCTGGACAAGGACCGACAGAGCGAGTTTTTGTGTCTTTGCCAGTTTAGTAAGTCGATCCAGGACGCTGCGCGGTCTGCAAATGTGTAGTAATGGCCCTGCCATGGCGAATGTTCATGTTGTGTGCGTGACGCCGACTTGTTAGCCCTTCAGTTTAGCGATGCATGCGGCAGAGTACGTTGGACGGGGTGCAACATGGAATTTTGACAATCCTGGCACGTGCCCGCCATGGCTTTGCGGACGAGAATCAATCCATAACCTTTTTATTGTTTTCATCGCAGTTTTGCGAGTGTGGTTATAATAAAATGACTAAAGCAGGTTGTAATCATCGCGGATTCTTCATGACGACACCAGCTGCCGGCGGCACAATTCGGCGGTGTCATCATAGTGATCTCCTTTCAAGAGACTTGTGACATAGTTCTTTACCCGTTGCAATGCCGTTGAGTTGGCCGTTGAGGTGTTCAATGCCGCAGACATCGGCCTGGTTGGGCAAGATGCAACTCTTGCGAAGGAGGATTACCATCAAGCAGGAATGTGGGACTCGACGACGCGTCTGCATTGCAACAAATGCAAAACGCTCAAAACCTGCTCAAACCTGCGTGAATTACCAGGTAAACACTCCTAGATTCCAATTCATGTTGAACTGCTCCGCAGCTGCCTAAGTACATGTAGCCTTTGTGGTGTTTAGACCTTGTAAAGACGGATCGGTCTATTCAGAACCTGCAGCAATGCATGTACCGTTAGTAAGGAGTACCTATTCTAGTGGATTTAAACGCTATTAAGGCTCTCAACAAATCCTGTGAATATTAAATAACCTTTCAAATTTTGATCGTCCCACCTTCCCTCTCCGTATTTGAACTTGCGTCAAGACTGAGTCAAGATATCAAAGAGAAAAAGACGCAGACGGACACGAGTGCGTCGCCGCGAGCTGTCTCTCCTGCCTCCGCCGCCTTGCCAGAGCGAGCGCCAGAGTCTCTTCTCGGACGTCGCGCCGCCCTCCGTCCGCCGAAGCGCTTGCAATCGCCTCCTGAGCTGCAGCATGAGCGGCGGCGTGTCACAGACGCAGACGCTGGGTCGGGTCTATTCCTATGCGTTGCACTCGCTCTCAGAGACAAAAAACACGGTACGACGCCTCAGATCTGATTCGCAAGGCGGCAGATTCTCTAACTTTATTAAATTGTGCCAGCTGATTCTGGTCTGTATAGGCCTGCTGGAAGCGCTGGATCGCCTGCAGGAGCGGCTGCACCTCCCCACGTCCATCGTCAAGGAGCTCAAGCACCGACTGGCCAAGATGGTGAGCAGGTCGTCCGTGAGGCTCAAGACCAAGTGCCCAAGCGACCGAAAGCTGGGCGACGTCGTGGCCGAGAGCGGCCTCTGGAACTCCGCCAAGCCCGAAGAGGTGCGCGGAGTCGCCCACTGGGTGCTGGCAGTGACCAAGTCGCTGCAGAGACTGGCGGTCAGCGCCACGCTGGGCGTGTGCAATGGCATCTACGTGTTGATCATGAGTCTGCCGGGCGTGTCCACGGCTTGCTCGCTCTTTTACGGACTGCTGCAAGCGGTGGAGGACACGCTCAGACTGTCGGGTGAAGAGATCATGGAGGCTGCGTCGGCAGGTGGCTCGGGGTTGGGTAGCGGGCGCAGCCGAAGTTATCATCACTTGCACCACCGACACCCACGCGGCGTGGAGAGCTACGTGGCCGACCCTAGTAGTACGTTCGTTTTGCCTACCAATGTGAAAGGTAGTGTTGATATAACGGATTGATGTGTGTTCGTGGATAACAGTGACCGCGGTCGTGCTGGAGTACAAGGAAAAAGAGTGCATGGTGCCATCAAATATTGATCGGAGAATACGACGCGTCATGCACTTTCAAATTCCGCTGCATTCGTTTGAAGCTACCGTGCGGTTACCCCCAGGGAACGCACAGAGCGCCAATACATGGACCAGAAGTGCTAGCGATGCCAGCGTTGGTGACCACAATCGAGCCCAGGAGGAGACGACTTCAAGCTATGCTCACCTGAGTTCCGCGACGCCGCGGTCAATCCCAGTGTCACCGCTTGCGCGCAAGCGCGTACAGCTGGCATTTTCTAATTTCTCGGACGACGTGTTATACCAGGCACGTGATCGACTACGACAGGAGCGTGCGGCAACGCTGACGGGCGAGCACGGTTTGCGCGTACCACGATTTAATGCGCACGATTGTCATGAAGACATCTATTTATCCTGTGGTCGCCATTGCGCATCCAAGGTAGGCACAGGCATGTATCGAAGTGTGCGCGCCTCTGTGCCGCTGCAGAAGAATCGCTTCGTATACTTTGAAATGACCCTTCAGGAAGGACGAACACCGTTGCGTGGACCAAACCAAGGCGCGAACAGATTAGAGACTCCTTCACCAGCAGCACGCAGCGCACCAGGTCTATCTGGCGGCACCTGTAGTGGCAATGTTAACGACAGAGCTGGTATTGATGCAAGCGTTTGTATCGGGCTGTCCACACGGTTAATGCCGCTGAACACACTGGTCGGCGCGTCAAAATACTCTGTAAGTTTGGTTTTCTCGGGGTTGTCTTGAGTGAGAGGTATAATAACTAACTCTTACTGGTGAATAACGTGTTGATACAAACAGATAGGATTCTATTCTGCTGGTCATGTGCTCGTAGGCTCGGACGGGCGGCGCTCAATAGGAGTTGGACGGAAGTATGGTTTTCAGTCTACTGTTGGAGTCTTGGCCCATGTAAGCGATCATGAAGATGATGGAGCTGTGGACGCGCCACCTGGAAGTGCGCCTCGGCCACCATCGTCAGGTTTGGGTGATTCTGGCTCATCCACCGGCGAAGCTTCTGTGCGATTTACCGTCGATGGAATAGCACTTCGCGACAGCAATAACCGCGTGATGGAGTTTGCGCTGCCGTTTCCGTCGAAGAGCGAGCTCTACCCGACGCTAACACTACATTCTCAGGATGCGCATGTGTTTAGCCAGATGTCAACACCCGACATCACCGCGCTTGACTTGCAGGAGCTGGAATTGCCCGCTGAAGCGCCAGTCGAGATATGGTGTCTCGATGGGTTGTGTCTGGGAGTTACAACTTAGAACTCATAAGCGAGTTGGAGGCCCACAATCTCGTGTTGCCGAATGTCCATTTCTCGAGAAACGTTGGGCTACACATAAATCAATTATAAGAGCTTCAGATCGCTTGATGACTTGCTGGCGTTTGTTAATGCCTCCTTCTTACCTGGGCTCCCACCGTCAACTAGATTGCTTTTCGCCACGAGTGTTTGCCACGATACGATCGCACCAGACGTTGGACCTATTTTGGAAAGCTCAACAGAAACAACAAAAAAGGTCTCGCTGCTTGGTGATATTACAGAATGTACTTCCCGTATTTGTCGCCACCCAGTCCGACTTGCATCGTGGTTTCGTCCAGGATGCGCTGCAGCTCCCGCCTTGCCTCGATAACGGAAGATTGCGTTGGGCCCTCGATTGCCTACAAAAACACACGACGGTATACACGTTAAAAGATGGAACATGAACACGCTGTTCCTCTTGCAAATATCTTGACGTACCAAGTACAGTTTCCGTTCTGACGGGTTTGGTTTGCGGCCTGCAGGAATGTACGATCCTCTAGCGATAACAGCCACGCCAGTGAGCTCTGCCACCGAGTCGCTCGCCTCCTTTTGGGTAACCTTCCAGCGAGCCTGCTGAGGATAGTCATTAATTTCGAGCTCTTCGACGAAGTGGTTCTCGCCAGAGCTGCCATCGCCATTTCCCTTGTATTGCAAATCCAGATTCTGGATGATTTTCTGGGCCTTGATGAACGCCGACATCGCCTCTCTATCAATCGGTACCTGCTTCTGACTAGCAGGCGCCGATGGTTTATCAGCCACAGCAGCCGTACTCTCTTTGCTCGGCTCATCCGCATCATCCTCATCGCCGGCGCCAGAATCCTGCAAGTAAATAAAAAAAAACACGTTTGTAAATCCTCGCTCTGGAGACCAAAAACAGATTAATACAGTCGTACCTCAACCAAAATTCCCTGGTCCAGTTCATATTGACGCCTCTGGAGATCTGCTGTTCGCTGGGTTTCATTTCGTTCCGTCTCGTCGAACGTGAAACCTTTGCCTTTAAAGCCACTCCCGTGGTATCTCGCTTCACCGCGCTTGACCTGAAGCCCACATGCGTAAAAATTTGTTAGCTAAGCTTAGTCGATAACAAAGGTGATCTAGCAAACATACCTTCGCCTTGAATCCTTCTGCAAGTTCCGTCAGTTCTGGTGGAACGGTCTGTTTAGCATTTTCTAATGCCTTTACGAGATCCACCGAGTATTCCTCCTCCTACAATCGCCAAGATACACGTTAGTTAGCACGCCATTTGCATCTTGATAGTAAAAGTCTCACAGAAACGTACATCCGGAGAAATAAAGGTGTAGGCTGTACCCTTCCTGCCAGCTCGCCCGGTTCGTCCAACACGGTGTACGTAGTCTTCCATGTGATTGGGACAGTGGAAATTGATGACTAAAACCAAATCCTTCACGTCAAGACCACGACCAGCGACAGATGTCGCCACCATCACGGTTCGCACCTTCCGTTTGAAGTCATCGATCGTGTAGTCTCGATCCACTTGATCTTTGCCACCTACAGTTGCGCAATGCCCAAATACCCGTTAGCACCAGTAGAATTGACCGCTAAAAGTTCACCGTGACGTACCGTGAAGAGAAAGCGCGGGATACCCAGCTTTCATCAAGTCTTGGAAAATCTGGTCACACGCTTGCTGTTTGTTCACGAATACGAGGATGTTTCCCTTTTCGTACCAAAGGCCCAAAAGTTGCAGCAGTCGCATGAACTTGTCATCCTCTTCGCGAACCTCAACATATTGTGTGATATCACCCGATGCCGTGCTGCGCGTTCCCACAGTAATCTCAACCGGTTTGCGTAGCACTTTGCGCGCAAGGGACTCCACTGAGCGAGGGAAGGTTGCTGAGAACAGCAGCGTCTGCCGGTCAGGACGAATGTTCATCATAATCTTCGTGATCTGCGGCTCGAAGCCCATGTCAAACATGCGATCAGCCTCATCCAGCACCACGTACGTTACACGCTGCAGTGATACCATCTTGCCAGCACTCATACATAGAATATCAATCATGCGTCCTGGAGTGCAGATTACGATATCCGAGCCTCGCTTTAGATTAGCAATTTGCTCTGACACTGACGAGCCTCCGTAAACAGCCGTAGCGCGCAATCCAAGCCCCTTGGAGAACTTTCGGGTCTCTACATAAATTTGCTGAGCGAGCTCACGAGCAGGTGCCATGACAATTCCAATCGGGCCTTCATTTTCTTGCAAAGGAGGTTGGGCAAGAATGTGACGGAACATCGGAAGAAGGAAAGCTAGCGTCTTGCCTGAACCCGTTTTGGCAATGCCGATCACATCGCGTCCGGACATAATAGCAGGCAGAGCCTGCTTTTGAATGGCAAACGGTTCCTCATAACCATGCTTTTTGACCAGCTGAAGCATTCGAACGCTAAAGCCGCACTGCGTCCATTTTTGCAGTGGACGTGGACAACTCTTACCGCGAATCTTGATTTCAGATTCTGTGCGCTGGACCTCCACTTCCTCCTCCGATAGATCCTTGATTTCTTTGGGAACCACGTAGAACTTTTTCTGAAACGGGATGTAGTTCATCTTCGAGTGGTCCACTGGCTTAATTTCCTTCTTCTTTTGCTGCTCTTGCAGAATCTCCAGTGCTGATCGTTGATCCACTAATTCAGAGTCTTCACCGATAATATCTTCTTCGAAACCCTGGTAGATACGACCGGTATCATCCTTCTTCAGCATCGGATCCTCGTCAGCTTCTGACCGTGCACCATTGCCTTTCCCGTTGGTAGTTGTAGCTTGTGTTGAACTGACGGTCTCTTTCTCTTCTTGCTCGCGTTTCTCTTTAATCGCTCGCATAAACTCCTTGAGCTCACGCTCTTCACGGGCTTCACGCTCCTCAGGCGTTTCGTTTGGAGCGTTAGTGCTGCCTTGGGGTTCAACGGAAGGCTTGGGCATGGCCGCACCCGACTGCTCCGCTGCTTCTGGAGGCAAGAACGTGCCATAAATATTGATTTTACCCTTGGCTTCAATTTCCGACTGCGAAATCACGTTAGCTGCAGGGTTAGCGCGAGCCGCTTCGTCCACCAGCCCGGCCATGTAGGCATCCAACGGGTCTGCCTCCTCCACGACCTTCTGCACTCGCTCACGCTGGAGCGCCTCTTGTTCCTCTCGCTTTTTACGCTCCTCAGGTGTCTCGCTTTTCTCCTCGTCTTCTGCTGTCCATAGATCCAATTGCTTAGGCACAGCGTCGTCCTCCGCCAGAAACTTCGCTTTCTCCTCCTTCTTCTGCTTGAGTTGCTCCTCGCGCAAAACATTGCACTTTTCGCGCTGTACCTGCTTGGCCATGACTTCACCATTAAGAGGGGGTTTGCTGCCCCCACCCAAGGCGTTGAAAACCCCCATAGGCTTCTTTGTCGCGCCTTGGCTCTTCTTCACTGTCTGGTTGCCAGGTTTCAACGAAATGCCACTAAACTTGAATTTCTTCAATGTAGCACCTCCACTCCTCGACGCCGTCACAGCAACCGGGGGAGCAGGAGCAGCTCTCTTCTTCTCGGAACTTGGGCTGCTGCTCGTAGCTGCTGCTTCTGCCGCCTGCGGCGCTGTAGCAGCATCACCAGTGGCAGGTTTCTCCTCTTTCTCCTGCTTGGACTCGGCTCTCTTGCGTCTCGTGGGCTCTGCCCTCTCGTGGCTTCGGCTCCTCCTGCTGCTCGTGCGCCTCCTGTCCCTCTTCTTCTTGGAGCTTCTCCGTGGCGAGCGGCTCCTGGAGCGCGAGTACGACGGCGAGCGGCGTCGCTCCGTCTTGGCCCGTTTCTTGCGCGTCTTGGACGAGCGGCGGCGCTCCCGGGACCGCGATCTGGAGCGAGAGGCGCT